>SNQN01001787.1:59290-72132 GCA_008642245.1 Bassia scoparia | reverse complement strand
GGTTCCGTCGGGAGTTTGCTTTTGTATATAGGCCGACGGCTTAGGATTTTCCTCGGGTTAGGACACTAAATCATCCTAACTTGATATTAAATTACAATGTGCCTCCGATGATCATGTCTGAGGGAGTAGTGGCCTTRTTCCTTCTGAGGGAGAAAAAGTGGGCATCGGGGAACGTCTTTGCTCTGCTAGATGCTCTTCGGCAATGGTTGCCAAATGACACAATCTTACAGAACGAGCATTATCTGGCGATGTGCGACTTGAGTAAAAAGATGTCTCCTGGTAGGGTGCTTGTTGCTTCGGTCCTTTACCCRGATTTTATACACTTGTACCATTTGTTTGCGTTGTTTGCAGTTGGTTGTATGTTTTTGATATTGACACGACTAATGRTCATTTTACAGAGGCTGGTAAGTTTGGCAACTTCGCAATGGCCGATACTATAACAGCTGCGGACTTCCTTTTTGCCGATWTGGGCGTGAAGATGGAAGCTGGCAATCTATCCGTCCCCTCCGTTGCTGAGGTATGCCTTCATGTGTCTAGGTCTAGCAGTTTTCTATCCCYAGTTGGTATACTTCTTTTTTCCTCATTCTTACCATAATYGTTTATYTTCATTTTTGCAGWWTCCAAAGAAGATCATTACCAAGAGGGCCTGGATGTTGTCCGGGAGAATGACCCGGAGGAGACGRACCCGGGTTCCCCTTCTCGTAACCCTCCGTTTGTCAACAYCTTTCAGGACTTTGTCCGCATTATTGATCTGACCGGGGGTGAAGACAAGTCCTTTTAACGAAAAATGCRGAGGGTTAGTTCGGAGGCTGGTCCGATAGTTCCTCTAACACAACTAAGGGATGATTTGAAGCAGAAAAGAGTTGAGGATGCCTTGAAAGGAGTCGTCTATCGAGAGGATGTCTCGGAGCTGATGAAGGAGGAGGCCTTGGCCCGGGAAACCGAGGATCTCAAGTCTACCTGGCTTGAGGTAAACAAACATTTCCGAGTGNCCGGGAAACCGAGGATCTCAAGTCTACCTGGCTTGAGGTAAACAAACATTTCCGAGTGTCTATACTTGAGATTTATTGTATATTACATAGTCTGATAGTGTCTCTCGGTACAGCTGACTGTCAGGACACATGCTCTCTCATGCTATCACGCTAAAAATAAGCGGTCCCTTGACCAAAAGACGCAGATTGTCCAAAACAAGGACAAGGAGTTGGAGGAGCAACAGAAGGAGAAAAAATAGCTCCAGAAATGGAAAGATGAGAGGTAGAACCTTGAAAATGATCGKGTTCAGGCCATGAACRGAGCCTCAAGGCGGAAGAAGATCATTGCCAAGAGGGATGCCAAAATCGAGGGGCTGACCTCAYCACTGGAAGTAGGGAGGGAAAACTTGGCTGCTGGTGGGCAAGCCATGGTGGAACACTAGTTTACCACTCTTGAAGGCCGTCAGTATTAGATCAAGCTCGGCCAAGCGTCTTTCAGGACCGGGGTTAACCATGCGATTGCTTAGATAGAGGTTGTCGTTGCTGCTGTCGTTCCTGATCTGCTGGTTGTAGTTAAGGCCAAGTATGACGAGGGGTTCGCTTGTGAGCTGAGATGGCCCAYATGCTAGAYTGTCGGTCGAAGAGGCCGGTTGAGCTTTCTGCTAAGGCCCGAGCAGACCAGGTCACCAAGTCCCCTGTTACCTCTGGTGCRAAGGCTTCCTCTCATTCTGCAGCAGCTCAACCTGCGACTGCTTTGAAGGCCTTTGTTGAGAAGCCTTCCTCGGAGGATGAGGACAATGGTGAGAAGTCGCCTAGCTCCCCGGAGTAGTCTTGGTTCCTTCTGCGATTTATTTTTAGTTTCTTCTGCTAGCCATGTTCTAGCTATTTTATTGTAATAATTTTAAGAATTTTGTAAGTGTTGTGGTCGGTGCTAAAACCGACTTTTTGTATCTGAATATTATATTTCAGCTAGCCGAGTCCTGYCTTTTATTTATAAGAATCGAACTTTTGCTTTTTATCTCGACTGTCTTTTATTTGCGCATACTTACTTGAAATTTTGACTTGCACACCTTTATCTTCCCGAGTGTTGAAATCTAGTATAGATTTTGCATATCTTTGTATTCCCGAGTATCGATACATAGGATAGAGTTATTGCTAAGCTAACTCTTCCTTAATTCCTCGAGGGGTGGCCTGCTTGCCTTTATCCGAGGGAGGCTTGAACCATCGCGGTTCACCGAGCCTAATGTTGCCTCGAAGGTAAGTGGGTCAGTTCTTYGGACCGAGWATGCACATAAAGGCAAATATAAGAGAAAATGTTAGATTGTAGAGGAAAGACTTTTATTTAWTTATGCTTGCATTACAACGAGGTGTGTGTCATAGCTAAGCTGACTACACACTACTTAGTCAAGGGATCCGGTTAGGATATCCCGAGTGAGGGCTAGGTTATTAAAGCATTGCGAGGAATAGAAAAATAAAAACACAAATCTTGAACCTCAAGTGTAATACCGATGCAGGTTGTCAGCGTTCCAAGGTCGGGGATGGGCCCTTTCTTTCCGTATCTTCCAGCCGGTAGGTAAGAGGCCTAATCATCTCAATCACCCGGTAGGGGCCTTCCCAATTCGAATTCAGTTTGCCGAGCATGTTCTCTCTTCCAGTGGCCTTGAACCTTCGTAGTACCTGGTCTCCCACTCGTATCTCCCGAATCATGACCCTGCGATTAAAGTACCTTGTGATCTTTTGCTTATAGGAGATGGACTTCAGCAAAGCATTCCCCCTAGTCTCGGGCAATAGGTCAAGGCTGACTTTCTTGGATTCCTCGTTCTGATCATAGTCGTAAAACGTTATCCGAGGGGAAGGTATGCCTACCTCGATTGGGAGTACTGCTTCGCTACCATAGACCAAGGAGAAGGGAGAGTGTCATGTGGCTTCCTTGGGGCTGGTCCGAGCCGACCATAGTACCTCGGGGAGTTCATCGACCCAGGTGCCTTTAGATCCTTCTAGTTTGGTCTTGATGCCTCGAAGGATTACTTTGTTCGTAGCCTCAGCCTGGTCGTTGGTCTATGGCCTATCGACCGAGGTTGCTCTGATATTGATCCCGAACTGAGCACAATATTCCTTTGTTGCTTCGCTGACAAACTACCTCCAATTATCTGTAACCAATACCCTTGGTATGGAATCTGGTGATGATGTTTCTCTATAGGAATTGCTGCACTTGTTTCTCGGTGATGGTGGCTAATGGTCCAGCTTCCACCCACTTGGTGAAGTAATCAATAGCGACAATGAGGAACTTATGCTACCCCGAGGCCTGAGGGAAGGGTCCCAATAGGTCCATACCCCATTTATCGAAGGGCAAGGTTGGGAAGATGGCCGATAGTTGGTTTGCTGAGCGTTGAGGGATTGCATCATTCTTTTGGCACTTTTCACATTTCTGCACCAGGTCATAGGCCTCTTGCTTGAGTGTGGGCCAATAGTATCCTGCCCAAAGCACCTTCCCAGCCATTGTTCGCGCCCCTTGATGGCTACCGTATGCTCCTTCATGAATCTCCCGAAGGATGTAGTCACCTTCATCCGGTGTTACGCATCGAAGCAAGGGATGAGTGTAGGACTTCTTGTATAATCTGCCCTCGTGCCATTCAAACCACTGAGACTGAGTCCTGACTTTGTTTGCCTGTTTCGGATCATCAGAAAGTTGTTCATCTCGAAGGTACCTGACTATTTGATCCATCCATGTAGCCCCTCGATCAAGGACCATAGTGGAAGCCCCTCGATTGGTTGTTCAGTTAGGACTTTGATAAGATGAGCATGGAAGTATGGCTTGAGTTTTCGACTGGCGACGACTAGGGCATATACCATTTTCTCAATCTCCGAATACCGAGACTCAGCTCCTCTATAAGCATGGCTCACAAAGTAAACCGGGTGATGAGTCTTATCTCATTCAGCAACCAAGACCGCGCTGAATGCATATTCTGATATAGCCAAGTATAAGTATAGCGGCTCGCTCGGTAAGGGGGAGATAAGCTTTGGCAGGCTAGACAGGTGTTGKTTGAGTTGCTGGAAGGCTACTTCTGCTTRTCCATTCCAGCTYAATGAGGGTCTCTTTAATGTCTTGAGGAAAGCCAAACTTTTGTCTGTCGATCGGAATAAGAACCGACCTAGGGCAGCCATGCAGCCTGTGAGTCTTTGCACTTCTTTTACTGATCTGGGGGACTCAATGTTTATGATGGCTTGAATTTTGTCAAGGTTGGCCTCGATGCCCCTCTCGTCGACTAGGAAACCGAGGCACTTCCCTCCCCGAACTCCAAACACGCACTTCTTGGGATTGAGCTTCATGTTGTATTTTCTGACGGTAGAGAAGGCTTCTTTGAGATCTAAGACATGATCTTCCACTTTCTTGCTTTTCGCAATCATATCATCGACGTATATTTCGACGTTCTTGCCGATCTATCCATTGAAGATCTTGTCAACTAGGCGTTGATAGGTAGCCCCTGTATTCTTCAATCTGAAGGGCATGACCTTGTAGCAATATACCCTTTGTTTTGTGATGAAGGTCGTGTGAGGCTGATCTTCCTCGGCCATCGGGATTTGATGATACCCAGCATTGGCGTCCATGAAACTGAACAAGGCATGCCCTGCCATAGAGTRGACCAGGGCATCGATCTTTGGTAAGGGATTATCATCCTTTGGGCAGGCTTTGTTGAGGTCAGTGAAGTCGACGCACATGCGCCARGTGCCGTTTGGTTTCTTGACCAGAGTCACGTTGGTCACCAATCCGAGTATTGACACTCTCGGATGAAGCTTGCTTCCAATAGTCTTTTGATTTCAGACGCCGCTGCGTCGCACCTTTCTTGCCTTCCCGAATGCTGAGCTTGTGTACCATGACAGAGGGGTCGATCCTGGGCATCTCYTTTGAATCAAATGCGACAATATCACAAAAGTCTTGTAGTGCGTTGATGGTTTGATCTCGAAGGCCTGGCTCAAGGGATTTCCCAACCCTGACTGTATGGTCGGGGAATTGATTAATCTGAACTTCTTCGTGTGCTTCATTTGGCTGAGGCCGATTGTAGCGCTTCYGATTGTCACWGAGGTATACACRGAGTCCGGCTAAGACATCCGGCTGAGGTGGATCTTTCCTCTTGTGAGCGAGGGAAGAAGGCTCCTCCTTTGGCTCAGCATGCCGAAGGCTGTTTACGTAGCATTCCCTTGCCCAACGCTGGTTGTCATATTTTTGCCTACTTCCCCCGAGTCTGTCTCATATTTTAGTAGTAGTTGGTATGTGGAGATGGATGCTTTGATCTTGTTGAGGATGGGTCTCCCGAGGATAATGTTGTAAGGGAGGTTCATATCGACCACAATGAAGTACACCTGGGCTGACCGAGCCAGGTCCTTCTCCCCGATCCGGACGGGTANGACCAGGGCATCGATCTTTGGTAAGGGATTATCATCCTTTGGGCAGGCTTTGTTGAGGTCAGTGAAGTCGACGCACATGCGCCACGTGCCGTTTGGTTTCTTGACCAGAGTCACGTTGGTCACCAATCCGAGTATTGACACTCTCGGATGAAGCTTGCTTCCAATAGTCTTTTGATTTCAGACGCCGCTGCGTCGCACCTTTCTTGCCTTCCCGAATGCTGAGCTTGTGTACCATGACAGAGGGGTCGATCCTGGGCATCTCGTTTGAATCAAATGCGACAATATCACAAAAGTCTTGTAGTGCGTTGATGGTTTGATCTCGAAGGCCTGGCTCAAGGGATTTCCCAACCCTGACTGTATGGTCGGGGAATTGATTGATCTGAACTTCTTCGTGTGCTTCACTGGGCTGAGGCCGATTATAGCGCTTCAGATTGTCACTGAGGTATACACCGAGTCCGGCTAAGACATCCGGCTGAGGTGGATCTTTCCTCTTGTGAGCGAGGGAAGAAGGCTCCTCCTTTGGCTCAGCATGCCGAAGGCTGTTTACGTAGCATTCCCTTGCCGAACGCTGGTTGTCATATTTTTGCCTACTTCCCCCGAGGCTGTCTCATATTTTAGTAGTAGTTGGTATGTGGAGATGGATGCTTTGATCTTGTTGAGGATGGGTCTCCCGAGGATAATGTTGTAAGGGAGGTTCATATCGACCACAATGAAGTACACCTGGGCTGACRYAGCCAGGTCCTTCTCCCSGATCCGGACGGGTAGCTTGATAATACCCTCGGGAWAGGTCCTCTTTCCCCAAAAACCGACCAAGGGGTGTTCTGAAGCGACCAAGTTATCCTTGGAGTATTTCAGCATCTAAAGGCAGTCCCAAGTGATAATGTCCCAAGGGGTGTTCGTTACTTTTATTAAAATTTATTATATTTAATGTGTTAGTGGGCAAATGTTAGTGATTTATCATAATCGGGATCACATGTGTCATACTTGGCACCTCACGAGTGATGAGTTTCAATTGAGCACTTATATGAGTTGCTTAGTTTATCTAATCAACCAAATGTACTTCTCATCCACTTATATGGGTTGCTTAGTGATTTATYACCTTTTGAAAATTAACATTTAAGATAATATTAATACATGTGAGTGAATAGTAAGTCACAAAACCTAGTCCCGGTGTATGGTAGGTGTCAACTATGAAGGTTATAATATGCTTTTCATTAATTATAGCTAAATTAACATATACTTTCATATAATAGACATACAATGCATTTACATAGACTTACATATAATTTATGTAGACTTACTTTATAGCTAGTTCTTTACTGAAATTATAAAGTAGTCAAAAAAGGTGCAAACGACACAATTTAATCACTAAAACTGATATGGTTAAAGTACGGAATCGAATTCAACCYAAATATATGTTGAATTGAAATTAAAAGTTACACAATAGTCTATTTGAACTAATCGAAACCACGTGGTTTGGATCAACAACAATAACTCGCTCAATCAAACCATTTTGGTTGCTCAAATCAAACCATTTTGGCTTTTAAATAGAATGTAATTCAACCAAATTCCAACTGATAAAACTTGTTTAACTGAAATGATAGTAACAAAAAACCGTTTGAACAGTGAAACCATGTGGGTTGAACAAATCAACAACCTGCAACTGAAAGAACCTCAACTGAAAATTTGGATAATTAACCGTGTCGTTTGAATTGCTAACCCTAAATTACTAACTGACAATAATTTGAACTACGATAAAAATTGAAATCACTGAATGTTTGTTTCGAACCATAACTTAAACGGTTAACTGAAATCCTTCTTCTAGGTAAAAGAATCCCATAAACACATTCTATGCTGTCCAGTTTGTTAGATTGGATTATCCAAGGCTGGCCATACAGTTCGCACAGTCTCTCCTAAAAAAATAGACACCATGCAATATAATTTTTTGTGTGGGGCTGACAAAGACCCTACTTGTTATTTATTTTCAACTCCCACATTTATGCGGCATCCAACAAAGTAGTTCAACTCTAAACGTTACTCATTGGTGATCCATTACTGTTTGTCACCGCGGGATTTGAACTCTTGCCTTCTCATAACATAAAACCCCTCAGTTTCCCAACTAGTCTCCAACACTTTAAACGTTTTGGCATGGGAGCTATATTTTATTTTCGTTTTATTTTCTACTATCTACCTAACTTCCTATTTTAGTTTCCTTTTTATTTTACATCTCTGCATACCCCAACAAATTCTCCACCTTACACCTATATCTAATCCCCCCTACTCAACAATTTCAAACCCCCGTCTCAACTATCAACCCTTAAATATTTCTGCTGTAATAGTAAGAGGTTTGTTTTTTCAAACCTTCCAAGCATTCACCTACAAGACACTCCCTCTACAAACCCCTCTTACTCTGCTGGCTGCCCTATTAATCTCATCCATTTGCTCTTCTGCTACGCTTGGTCGGCACAAAAAAGACTTGAAACGCACTCCACTGTTGCTATGGCCATTCATTCACCATCTGCCTTAATATGTGCAATTGTCCATGTTTTAAGGCACCAAAGATAAGATCACTATTTAAAAGTTTAATATTATGAATCATCAAATTAATAAATAAATATACTTGCAAATAGAAAATTACCAAAATTGGGTATTAAAATAAATAACTGTTTAAACTAATTGACACTCATCAAATTAACCGTCTTATTTTTTCTTCACAATAGATACAGCCTTCTTTAAAATTGGCAGTTTTTACTCAGCTAATTTAATAAATCTAGCATTCCATTTTTTAACTTCAATAATCGCTGATTAAAACATCTAACTCCTGCGACATAAAATCACAAACAAGAAAATGTGCCAGGTTCGATCCGATTGACGTATACCAATCGCATTCACCGGTGGTAAAACGTTTTACCGAGACCCGTGCAAATCTATGCGGTCGGTAAAGCTCGTCGCATATGATTTAGTATGCGGTAAAAAAAAGTTTCCCTTGCTCCGTCAGCTGCATTGCGAATGTCAATACCGACCTGTAAGATTGTTCTTTAGCCGAACGATTACCGACACAGCTCCGCGACAAAGAGGGAAATGACGAAGTGCAATGGGCTTTTACCGACCACCCCTGGCGGTTCGTAGCTCTCACATAGTGAACATAGAAATCGCAGGGTTTTTGACAGACATTCGACTAACATAACAACTTTTCGGTCTGTCATTATACTGCACCGTCTCCCAGGACAGGTCCTGTGCTAAACTCTCCATTATCGCCAAAAGGGAGATGGAGGGTTTATCGACCGCTGGGTCGATCAGCTATGACATATTTCGCGGATTTAATAATAAAAATATCTTATTTAACGACTGCTAGTCGAATTGATTTATAAATGCGTTTTAATTGTACAATTTTAAAAAAAATGAAGCTTGAAAGTTGGCTAACATTATTTTCAGTCCAACTTATCAACTCTCACATAACACCAACTCAATCACATTGCAACATATTATTTTGAGCATACCGAAAATACAACATATATATGTAAAATTCTTCATTAGAAAAACCCAACAAATAATAAAAAAATAAGAACTCATGGGAGTACAACCTATAACAAAATAAAAAATAATAATAAAATCTCGTACATAGTCCTAGCCAACCATCTGCGAACGAACGTCTAGTACTCTCTTGTTAATACTGTTGTAACATTTTCTCGTATACGTAATATTAACACCACCATGTAGGGATTAAAATTTTTTAAATTCCAAAACTACGAGTGCCATATCTTAAATGAAAGAAGGTTGACTGGCTCTAGGAGTAAATGGTCACACAACACGTAATCATACCTCTATGGTTTAATCTGAACATTGTATGGTAGAAGCTTAGAGCTGGTCAATAACCCTTTACGTCCAAAATACATCCCAATATAAAATTCTGTGATCAGTGAGAAGTTGTATTGTTGCTGTTGCTTCTTCTTTTGAAGTTATTTACTTCAAAAGTAAATTTCTCTTCGTTAAGATATTTCCTAATCAAAGTAGTTGAAAGAATATATAAAGTTGCACCATATCAATCGTTATCCAAGAGAAGAGCTTTATCCCTCAATTTTATTCTAGAAGACGGAGATGAACGACTCGAGAGCTTACGGCCGTATTAATAAACTATCTCCATTGTTTTTCGATCATTTTCTAGCTCGTTTTTCACCTAGCGATGTAAACGTTGAGGGATTATAACCCTCATTCATTTGTCCCAAAAAAAAAAAAAAAGAAAGATACTATAACAAGTTGCTTATGTTATGTACACAATTTCATGTTTGTTTTTCTTCAGTAGATAGTGTGTTGCAGTGCCAACTATTCATTCTACATTTTATATGTACATTAGGACTAGGACAGTTACGTCACCAACTCATTTACGACTGAATATAGCGGATTTGAGTTTGGATTTTTAACCATTTAATTCAAACGGTCGTCTGATTTAAGTTTATTAACGGATTGGTTAAGGTCTTAATTTTAACTTGAAAAAACCCGCTAAACCCATGTTATTAAACGCGTTTAATTTTAGGGATCTGTGAACCCGACCCGACCCGACCAAAATAACCTACTTAACTTTAGGGTTATTCACTGTCATGTAGGACGCGCCACCACTGCAGACTCGCAAGCCGATAGCCTTGCTGCACTGCGCCTATCCTCCGTTCTCACAGCACTACAACCGAGAAGCACGTCACCCATCTGCCCATCCCTTCGGTATTCTCTCCGTCCCTCCGTACTTCTGTGGCTACCTTTGCAAGACCCACCACTCCACACCTCACGGTTCGCACCGCTTAGGGCCCAAACCCCCGACACAGGAAACCGAATACCCAAACCCTCCCACCTCTGCCACCACAACACTCTGGCCCGCTACTTTCTCCTCGCCACTCTCTTGAATACTAGAGCCTACACTCAAAGGAGTACAGAGAACATTTATAAAGACAAAAAGCTCGCAGCAAATTAATTTATTTAATTTGTGGCAGGTATTGAGTATTTTTTTAATTAATTAAAATTGCGTGAGCTCTAAAAAGCATGGGTTAATTGGTTATTTTTAATTTTTGTCGGTAAATGTCATAGGATTGGGGGGGATAGGTTACACAATTGTTTTTCAGACTTAAAAGTCAAATTTTCGTTCTTATTATTTTATCCTTTTATTGATGAGAGTGACTTTTGGATAAAAGAAATTGAATGGTTAAGGTGGATTATGGTTGATTTTTTTTTTCTTCATGGACTTGGAGTTTGAACATTCTTAAATTATATCTAATCTTTAATTCGTATAACTTATTCTAGATACAGTATGAGATCGAGATCTCAAATGTAGAGGCTTAATAAAATTGTGCTGGCAAAATTATAATTTGATTTAATGGATGCTCTATGAAATAATTAGATCCTGATTAAAAATTTTGTCCATCTTTGTCTCCATGTCAATTACATGGTGTTTTATGCAGCTAGCAATTTCCAGGTTGGCAATTAATTTTGAGTGCTTGAACACACTCTGATTCAATGAGTAATTGATGGCTCGCGCAGGTTATTATTTTTCATCAATTTCTTTGCGTCATCAAATAGGAGCTTCTGGCCTCACCTTCCATTGTATAATCCCAGACCCTGAACACCTTTTCCGGTAGGCGAGTGGTATGTATGATACAATTAAGCTCTGTTCATTTTCCCTTATTCTTCGTAGCTTGTATGCATTTCACAGTAGAGAGAGCATGTGTTCTCATTAGCTTTGGGAGAGGGAATACCTTATTCTTTATTGCTTTTTTCTAGGTAGTTACAAGTTTGTACCATTCACTAAGGTGGTGAGTTTACTACTGTAACCAAAAAAAAATGTTTTGCTTCTATTTAGTTTACATGAAAAATTGTGAATATAGTCTAATGAATTGCCTTGTGAAACCTTTATTATCATATTCTCTTGATAGCATTGCTATCAAGCTGATACCTAATTTGTGGTGAAAACCAAAATTGAATTTTATGATGCTTTGTGAAAGTTATCTAGCATTTTGACTTATTCGTGATCTTATGGTTTATCTTCTCTAATTCCGTCTGACTGATATATGTTGAATTACTTGTTAACTGAGCCATACTTTATTTAGTTTGGACAACGAGGAAGAGTTATGATTAACTGTGAGAATTGGGCACTATAAAGATGCATATAACGTTCTATATTTCCTTTCTAATGTGTAGCTGTTCCTTGATGTGTCTCATCTTGATCTTAGCCATTGGTTGAGTATTCGTTTAGTTGGCATTATTTGGTCATTATGATGGATCGTAGTTTTAGCACTTTTTATTTCTTATAGAGTCGTGTTACTACTATTGATTAGAACACATCTATCAATATACTCCATTGATCTCTTATATTTTTGCAGCTCTGATATTCCTCTTCCATTCTTCGCTGATATAACCTGAACCAATATACTTAAAACTCTAATAGTGTGGGCCTTGTCGATTGTCAATCCCAAGTACTAAGCTCCATATGGCGCGGGTAACATTAGAGTGGGTAATATGGTGTAGATTGTAGGATGTGTATGCATCATCATAGGTTGGCTCATGTGGTTGAATTATTTGGGAGAATATAGTGGTCGTGTTGATTTGTATGGAATACAATTTCATAGTATGTTTTGTTCTTCATCCATCGATCCATATCTTAGTTACTTGGTATATGCAAGGGCAAAGTCTGTAAATTAATTTAGAGTCTTTTAAAAGAAATTGAAATAAAACAACAATAACCTGGAAAAGGAATTAAGAAAAAATTTCAAAACTAAGTTCTTCTTTTAGTAGTTCAATTAATCTCGCACTTTCGCCACGTTGATATAGTTTCTCGATAGTTTAGATGATGATTACATGTGTGTGCGTTGTGAGGTTATGATATATCGATTTAGTTGGTCTTAATGGAAGTGAGGGAGGTTGATTGGCAGGATTGCAATTTTAGCTTCTATATTATGCGTATGGTTGATTCATTGTGTGTTTGCTCCCTTAAAAGGAGCCTCTCCTAGATCACATCTTCCCAATAACTTATCCTGGCCCTTAACATAAGCCCCAATTAACAGCTAATAAAGACCTCACGTTGATAACACTTAGTGAGTCCATTTGTGTATTCAGATTGTAAATACCTTGCCAAGATTAAAGAGTATGTGTTGCATTTCGAAGTCGACTTTGTGTAGGATGAGATGCTCATTATTTCCCTTTTAAACCACTATGGGTGAATTCGAGTGAGATGGGAGGGGTGCCATTTTAGTATTCAGATAGGTTACAAAACAAAATTATTGACCAATAAGAATGACTTCTATTGTTCAAGTGAGCGGTGAAGCCGAACAGATTTTTATCGTAATCCTCCACAAAGAGAGGTTGGGAAAGCAGCAACCAAATGTAGCTTTTGAGTGCCTATGTGTAATTTCAAAATCAGCGTGACAAACTCTTCCTTTGGATTCCTATCTCTTTTATTCTTTAATAACTTGGTTATGCATT
>SNQN01001787.1:38944-55147 GCA_008642245.1 Bassia scoparia | reverse complement strand
TACTTCAATCTTTGAACATAGCTTCTTTCTTCGAATGTCTTAGAAAGGATTCACACTTCAAGTCTTGGAATCAATCTATTACTGCACATATAACAATATTAACATGCAATAAAAGATATATGACTGTTTTCAGCATAACAGTCAAGGAAACAGCTCGTACTGGTTCTGTACCAGTAAATGAGCTTTTCATATAATCAGCTGTTCCCTGTATCAAACAAGTTAGTTCCAAAGCATTCACATTAAGTATTAATTTGTTTGAGGAAACAAGTATCTAAACTAGCTGGTTCCCAGAACCAACTATATTCATACTTTGATCATCTTGTTTCCTGTAATGGTTTGTCATCATTCAAAACTCAAGGGACTCAACACACCCCTTCCTGTACCAGGCCAGGACTGAGTTCACAAGGAACAAGGCCTTAGAAAGGATAGCCTTGTCTCCCAAGAGCCTTATAACATAGAGGGAAATAACCACTTTCCAGTGGTTTCAAGCTTATGGTGCCAGGTCTAAAGGAAAGATTGCTATTCCCAAAAACTAGCTGCCTCACTTTGACCTCTTAAAGGTTGAACTGTACGTGGCTGCTGGTGGTTTAAGCAGGAGGATCTCCAGAAGTAAGTTTTGTTGAATTGAAGTCTTGCTAACCCTTTTAGCTCTTTTACTTGCACTTGTACACTTCTATGCTCTATTGATTTAATTTTGTAAACTAACCAAATTGCATTTTATTGCATATGCAGTGGAGGCACTTAGGAGACTGGACTGGTCAATTCTGAACATCAGGAGGACTCCAACTGGGAACATCACTGCCACTTCTCCAGAATCTAAGGTACTGAGAGATAAGATTGTGACCCTTGACAACTTGGTGATTGAACCAGAGGTGTTTGACTAGCTTGTGAGGACAAAGCCCATAGACCCTTGGACTGCAGAGAGCTTTTAGCAACATTCAACCAATATGTCAAGTAGCACATCTGGAGCTGGTCAGGAAAACTTGTAGGCTGCTGGTGCCTCTCATGGGGCATCAAGAGAAGGAAACATTGGAGCTAAACTGCCAATCACCCCACATGGTGGAAGGAGATCCAGAGCTCCCACTCCTACAAGGAGTGGTGGCAAGACCACATTTGGTCCTGGCTCTAGACTGACTAGGAACAAGCTGAGGGTTCCAGATTTTGGAGCCTTAAGGAGCACCATTTCCCCTCCATCCAGGAGAAGCCCATCTTTGATTCAAGGTGGTAGGGTTATCCACAAAGGAGGTGTGACCATGGTTGTCCCTGTTGGCCATGGGGCCATCCTTGGAGGTTAGTCTCTCAGGTCCTGCAAGACCAGCCCGGTGACAGAGGAAAAAGGAAGGTGGATGATGTTGTGTCCATCGACAGTGAAGAGAAGGATGAGGCCAAGAAGAGGAACACCTAGGATGAAATTGGTTTCTAGGTGGCCAGAAAAAGCTTCAGGAGCCAGAGTGGAACTCTAGTGGAGGCAATTTGTAGGATATGCTTGGGATGGACCAGATGAGCAGTTTTGGGCATTGGTACTCTGAGGCAAGTGCATGGACCATCTCCTAAACTGCCGTAACCCTGCCAATGAGGACTGGTGCCCTAAGTTTCTAGGTCACTCCTTCTGCCAGCTTGGCACCTATTAGCATTCCCAACATCTCTACTTTAGCTACACCTACAACATCAACAACATCAACCACAGCAACAACAACTACAACCGCAACAGCAGCAACAACTACAATAGCAGCAGCAACAACTACAACAACAGCAGCAACTACCACAACAACAGCATCAACAACAGCAGCAGCAATGACCACCAACAGGTGGTCTGACATTCCAACAACATTATCATCTGGACCATTTATGGTGCATCCCCCGTTCCCCTTGCAGTTAGGTCGGCCTTTAGAGAGGCCAGGACCTACCCCAATAGGGGCTTGACTAGGGCTAATCTTGATGAGAACAACCTAGTGGTCAGGAACCTGCTTTTCCATGCTATCTCTCCATATGATGCTCCAATAATGGAGGATGACAGGGTCTCCAACTAGCTTTTTGAGTACCACTTGGCTCAAGTATGATCCTTGTCCCCAAGTCTTCAAGTTTAAATAATTATAACCCCTTTGAAATATTTGAAGGTAACCCTAATTGTAACATGTTGCCTTTATGCAGGCTATTAAATTTGGGTTGATCACCTCCCTTAGCTTTGAAGCCATGACCCATGCTTGCTCAGGCCTTGCCCAAAGAACCAAACAAATTGAAGGGAAGCACCTGGCCCTTGAACAGAATTATGAGCACTTGAAGAGAGACTCCGGCAGTGAGATTGAAAGGGTCTAGGTTAATCTGAGGACTGCCTAGGGCACCATTACCAAGCTGGAAGAAGAAAAAAAGAAACTCAAAGAGGCAAGGGACCAGGCCCAAAGGAGCAAGGAGCTTGCTGAGCAGAGGGTCACTGTTGTGCCACGATTTAACTGGCACTAAAATCTATCCCTGGCTACGAGGAAGTAGGAAGGATCGGAGTCCAGTAAAGCATGCGTAGAGATAGGAGCCGTTGACGAAGCTATCCCCTAGCTACCTAAATCCGAAAGAAGTGGTCAGCAAGCAGTTGAGGAAAATAAGTAGTGAAGACCGAGTATTAAGGGAGCCGAGTATACTGGAGGTAGCAACTGACTTGGACCTGAAGAATAGCAACAACATGCAATATATATATGAAGGGTCGAGCAATGCAGAGGGATCATCAATCGTACAGCAAGTCACTCATTATCCATCCCACGCACATATATATCTTACTACTACTATTGTTTATTCATAGTGCTCTAAGGGTGACAACACATCACATTCATCCCCATTTCCACGTACAAATCCCACTATACAAAAGCTACCATATTATATGTAATAGAAAAGTACATATAGCCTATAGTGTTGTCCCGATCAGAATAGGTTTATCCCACAGTAAAGAATAGTCCCACGGTTCTATTGTTCATACGATAAAAGAAGCCAATTCAAGGCTAAAGTCATAGTGGATTGGTAGCCTCATTGCTACCCGCGGTTTTCTTCCCTATTTGGGTTTCCGCGTCACCAATCTCTTGTGTCTCTCTGTCTCTTTTATTTGCTTTTCTTCTTATTATCGCATATTTTATTGATTAATCTAGTTGCAGGTTCCGATCAACCTAATTATGCTAAGTACAAAATTTGGCATAAACAGTCACTAGGCTGACTGAAGATGTGTCTTTTAGGGACACCAAAATCACTGAGCTTAAAGATGAAAAAGCCACCCTGGAGAACACCCTAGCACAGGAGAGGACAAGTTTGACAGGCATGAATGAGCTGGTGAAGAAGCTGACAGATGAGTTGGATGCCTTGAAGGATTAAAAATTGAAGATGTAGGAGGATATAAACAGCCACTTCTACTACACCTAGCTGGCATGCTTCAGGTGTGCTAGACATGTGGACCCAAACTTGGACTGGTCCAGAATGGAGGAGGCTCTAGAAGCTGGCATTGGTGAGATAAGCCCCCCTGGTGAAGTGTTGTCACCCACTTTGGCTGAGTTCTTCACTCCCAACATTGAAGATCAAGTGACTGAGCACACTTAGGATGTTAGTACAGAAGACATGCAAGAGGAGAAAGGTATTGAGCTAACTTTTGTTGACAACACACTAGGCCTTGATGACTTGCTTCTGGTCATAACCATGGGAAATGATTTTGTTTCAGGTGATGCTAATGATCCCATCAACCTCCAAGGGGAAACTCTAATAACCACCAGCTCTGCTAAGATTCCAATGAATGAAAATCCTCCCACAGCCCAGAGCACTAACCAGGAGGAACCAGCTGTGGGAGATGTGGCTATATAGGAAACAGATAAGGAGGTAGAACAGAGTGCTGGTGATGAAGCCAGACCTGCTGAGGTGTCTCTTCTTGGAGATGATCATGGAAGCCAACACCAGGAAGGAGATAATGTAGGAGAGCTTAACAAAGAAGGTGATGGAGCTGAGGAGTCCCAGCTGAATGCTCCTGCATAGGAACTCGGGTGGCTACCTGGTGAATTAGGGACTTTTTCTAGTGGAAGTTCACTTGATTTGGCTTAGTGATGTACTCCAATGCCTTTGTCTCTACCTAATCTTAGACCTTGCATCTTTGTGTCCTAGCGTGCTTTTGTGTGCTGTAGTTATGAAAACAATGTTGTGAACAACTTTTAGTTATATTTGTAATTTGAAGAACAATTGGCTACTGGCCCTTGACAGGGCCCTCTTTTGGAGCCTGAGCCAGGCAGCCACTATTATGTAATAGTTTGCCTATAAGGGCAGTAGTTCGTTAGAACTTTAAATATTTTGGTATATGGTTTTATAAATTGCTCTATTTATGCCATAATATTCACAAGCAAACCCAGTATTTGTTTAAATTTCTGGTATTTAAATGGTTTGGTATTATTGACATGTATAGACTTAATAGCCAGGTGAATGGTACTAGGGATACTAGTTGTCCCCCCAAGACTTAGGTGAATAAATTTATGAAAATATTAATTCAAATAAGTTTTAGACTTGGTGACACAAACCCTTAACCATTTTATGTAAAAATATGTGTCAATTATTATTAAAACAATTGACTTGCTTTATAGAATAAAATAAAAAATGCATGATTTCAGTCAATCCTACCAGGGGTAGCCTTGTGCCCCCCCCCCCCCCCCCCAAGACTTAGGTGATATAATATGTTAAAATATTAAACACATAAGTTTTGTAAGATGACCTATTTATGCAACAATAAAATAATTATGCCAAACTGTATGAAGTAAAAACCCCTTTTAAAATTTTAGCATAAAATGAACCAAAAGACATAATTTTATGGCACCTGGCTCTGTGTAAAGAGCAGAATTTTACCAGGTAACATGATCATCCTAGTACCTGCTTGCAAGGAAGAAGGGTTTTTAGTCAGATGACATGATCATGCTGACACCTTTTCTCATGAAGAATAGGGTTTTTACCAGGGGACATAATCATGTTGGTACCTAGTTCTGTTGAACTAGGATTTTTGTCAGTTGACATAATCAGGCTGACACCTTATCTCATACATATTAGGATTTTACCAGGTAGCTCTTCACCAACCTAGTACCTGACTCAAATGAGTAGGATTTCACTAGATGGCCCTTCACCAGCTTGGTACCTAACTCTGTAGCAAGAGTAGGATTTTGACCAGATGGCTCTTCACCAGCCTGGTACCTAACTCTGTAGAAAGAGTAGGATTTCTTGTATATTTACCTCTATTGAGATAAAATACTTTACAACTTAAATAGCTAAAAAAAATAAGACACTTGAAAAAAGAAATAATGACAACCAAATGGCCTTAAATTGCCTTTCATAAATAATTACACAACAATTACATGGTTGAATCTCATAGTTTGCTAAAATGTATTACAAGAGTTAATGCTATAAAATAGGAACAAGCATCTTTCTGAAGAAACAATCTCAATGTAAATGACCAAACTTAAGCATGGTACCTCTTGAGTTGAACTGCATTCCAAATGTTGGGCAGCTCTGTGCCTTCAAGCTCTATGAGTCTATAAGTCCCAGCCATGCTCTGAGAGTGGATTTTGTATGGTCCTTCCCAGGTGGCTGAAAGCTCGCCATGAATGCCAGCCTTTTGGACTGCTGCAGACTTTCTCAAAACTAAGTCACCAACAACAAGTGGTCTTTTCCTGACCCTTCTGTTGTAATACCTGGCCACTCTCTGCATGTAGGCTGCTTCTCTATAGGGCTGAGCAGAGTGCGGTCTAGACCGTACCAAACCGCAAACCAAACTGCAATTTGACGGTTTGGTTTGGTTTGCGGTCTGAAAAGTGTGGTTTGGGTTTTGTTTCTCCCAAACCGCAATTTTGCGGTTTGGTTTGGTTTATAATTTTRTTAAACCAAACCAAACCGCAAACCGCAATTTAAGTGGTTTATAGTTTAAATCCCAAATCGCAAATCATAAACCGCATTTTAAAAAAATACTCTTTGTTTTTAATTAATTGTTTTTACTTTTACTAACATTTAAGTTTTGTTTTTTTATATATTATTGCGGAGTATAAACTTTGTTAAATTAATTTTTGTGTTTTGTAGTAAGAACTTGTTTTAATAGAATATTTTGATGTATTAAACAAAGGCTTGTCATATATTGTTAAATTGAGTATTTAGAATTTTTATATATAACAAAGTGGTTAAACCGCAAACTGCACCGCACCAAACTGCAAATTGCGGTGCGGTTTGGTGCGGTCTGAAAATAATTGCGGTGCGGTTTGGTTTGAGAAAATCCCAAACCGCAAAATAGCGATTTGGTGCGGTTTAGACTCCAGACCGCACCAACCGCACCACGCTCAGTCCTACTTGTCTAGTTGCTGCATCCTCCCTTAACTCATCAACCAGATCTAAGCATTCTGATAAAGTCTGCTCATTTTGGGATTGGTTGTATTGTGAGAGTCTAAGAGAGGTGGAGCCAACTTCAACAGGTATTAGAGCTTCAGTCCCATACACAAGAGAGTAAGGTGAGTGACCAGTTGATCTTTTGACAGTGGTCCTTAATGACCAAAGTGTGCTTGGTAGCTCTTGCAGCCATAAACCCTTTTTATCATCTAACTTCTTCTTCAAACCATTCAAGATCTGCTTGTTGGCTGCCTCTGCCTGCCCATTTGATTGTGAGTGGCAAACTGTTGAGAATGCAATCATGATTTTGAACTGGGACAACCAAGCTTTCAGTGGATCATTGTCAAACTGCCTCCCATTGCCAAATACTATGCAAACAAGAATGCCATATCTGGTTAGTATGTTCTGCCATAGAAATTTCCTGACATCCTTCTCTAAAATATTGGTTAGCCCTTCAGCTTCAATCCACTTGCTAAAATAATCAACAGCAACAATTAGCCATTTTTTACCTCCTTGGGCCTTTGCAAATGGACCCAGGGTATCCACACCCCACTGAGCAAAGGGGATAGGGTTCAGAACTGGTTACAGATCATTGGCTGGTTGGTTGATGGAAGGTGAAAATATAAGGCATTTATCACACTCAGTGACCATCTTCCTAGAGTCAGCATCCATTGTTGGCCCATAGTATCCAATACGAAGAGCTTTATGGACCAAGGTCCTGGAGCTTGCATGGTGGCCACAAATTCCTTCATGAATCTCCTGAAGGATGTAATGTCCTTCTTCAAGATCAACACACTTGAGTAGTGGTTGAGATGTGTGAGATTTTCTGTACATTTCACCAACAATGATGGTGTATCTCTGAGCTGCAAGTCTGACCTTCCTGGCCTGGGCCTTGTCAGAAGGTAGTGTGCCATGTTGTTTATAGGCTAGGATGTCAGCCATCCACAAAGGGGGTGGAGCAACCTGAAAAACATACATAGCTTCACACACTATGCTCCTCTTGGGAAGCACCTCCATAAAGATAAACCTTATCAAGTTTTGAAAAGTTATTGTAGACAACCTTGCAAGTACATCTGCCAAGATATTATCCTCTCTTGGGATCAAGCAAACCTCCAATGATTGAATTTTGGAAGCTAACTCTTTCATCTTGGTGCAGTAGGCCTGTAGAATTGGCTCTCTGACCTCGTACTCCCCCTGTACTAGTTGGCAACAAGTTAGGAATCAATCATAAGACAAACTCTGGTGGCTCCAATTGATAAGCACAACTGCAGATCAGCAATGGCAGCTTCATACTCAACCTCATTATTGGTTGCTTGAAATTGAAACTTTAAGGCATACTCGATGACATCTTTTTCTGGTGAGAGTTTAACCACACCAGCACCAGAACCAACATTTGTTGATGAACCATCTGTGTAGACAACCCAGGGAACTGTCTGAGTGGTCTGCTCCTCATAGTAAGAACATCTAGCCAAGAAATCAGCCAGGGCTTCTGCCTTGATAGCTGTCCTTGGTTGAAACGTAATTCCAAACCCAGTCAATTAAAGTGCCCAATTTGTCAATCTACCAGATTTTTCAAGCTTTTGAAGTGATTTCTCTAATGGCAGGTCAGTCAGGAGAACAATGGGATGTGCATCAAAGTATGGCCTTAACCTCCTAGCTGCTGTGATGATAGCATAGGCAGCCTTCTCAATCATGGGATATCTTGTCTCTGCCCCTATCAAGGCATGACTTACAAAGTACACAGGCTGCTGAACTTTGTCCTGCTCCCGCAATAAGACAACACTGACAGCTGATTGACTGATAGCAATATACAAGAACAGTGTTTCACCTGGTACTGGGCTAGCAAGGGTAGGTAACTTCACCAGGTGCTCCTTTAACTGATTGAATGCTTCATGCTGCTCTGGGCCCCAACTGAATTCTTTATTCCCCTTCAGTACTTTGAAGAATGGTTGAGATTTCTCTGATCACCTTGCAATGAACATGGAAAGTGCAGCCATCCTTCCAGTTAGCCTCTGGATGTCCTTAATGCTCTTAAGCTCAGGCAGATCCAATGCAGCTTTAACTTTATCAGGATTGGCATCAATGCCCCTTTGACTGACCATAAAGCCCAGAAATTTACCAGACTTAACCACAAAGACACATTTCTTATGGTTAAGTTTATCCTGGTATTTTCCCAGGTTAGCAAATGTTTATGTTAAGTCTTCAGTGTGATCTTCAGGATGAACACTTTTTACAATGGCATCATCAACATATACTTCCAAGTTTCTGCCTCTTTGAGTCTCAAAGACCTAGTCCATCATTCTTTGATAAGTGACACCAACATTCTTGATCCCAAATGGCATCATGATATAGTTGTAGACACCACAACAGGTGATAAAGGTTGTCTTCTCTTTGTCTGGTGGATACATGTGTATCTGATGGTATCTTGAGAAACATCCATGAAGGAGAGCCTAGCATGACCACTGGTTGAGTCAACCAACTGGTCTATCCTGGGCAAAGGTTAGCAATCTTTAGGACAAGCTTTGTTAAGATCAGTGAAGTCAACACACATTCTCCATGTTGCATTTGGCTTTCTTACCATCACCATATTTGCTAGCCAATCAAGATAGTGACATAGCTCAATAAATCCTGCATCAAGTAATTTATTTACTTCTGCCTCTATGGCCTGGTTCTTCTCAGAAGAAAAGTGCCTCTTCTTCTACTTCACTGGCTTCTTTGTGGGATCAATGGCCAAATGATGTGATATAATCTCTAGGTCAATCCCAGGCATCTCATCTACTGAATAACCAAACACATCCTCATGCATCCTGAGCAAGGTGATAAGATTACACCTCTCTTGGGCACCTAGGTCTGACCCAATTTGCACCATTCTATATGTTCCTTCTATGAGGGGAACTGATTTTGTGTAGGCAGAGGAATTGCAACTCTATCCAATTTAATCAGGGGTCCAGTAGAGAACTAGCCAGATTCTTGAGGTTGAGCATCAATTGTGCTTGGCGGAGGAACTGTTCCTTCCTGTCTCTTATACACATCTTCCTCATGCATCCTGAGCAAGCTGATAAGATTACATCTTTCTTGGGCTCCTAGGTCTGACCCAATTTGCACCATTCTATCTGTTCCTTCTATGAGGGGAACTGATTCTGTGCCTTCAACAGGCTGAGGAATTGCTACTCTATCCAATTCAATCAGGGGCCTAGTAGCTGTCTCTTATACACATCTAGATGTGTATAAGAGACAGATCCAATTCAATCAGGGGTCCAGTAGAGAACTGGCCTGATTCTTGAGGTTGAGCATCAATTGTGCTTGGACTAGTTACCTTGATTACCCTTTTCTTCAGGGGCTGAGAATTGGCTTCTACTTCCATGTCAACAACCTGTTTATGAAGTCGAATTGAATCTTCCTTCCTTAAAGTCTTGACCAGGGCCAATTGGCAAGATCTTGCTGCTATTTGTGAGCCTCTCAGGACAACCACCTGTCCATTGTGTGCTACATACTTGAAACACAAATGATAGGTAGATGCCACTCCTTCAAATGCACTCATGAATGTTCTTCCCATTATGATGTTGTATAGTGAATAGGCCTCTACCACCTGAAACCTAACCAGTACAGTCCTACCCACCTCCTCATTTCCCAGGGTGACTGGTAGGTTAATCTCTCCTCTTAGCAGGATTGAACTTCTAGAAAAACTTGTAATGGGGCCTGATGTGGGCTCCATGTTTTTGTCTTGTAACCCCATTTTTTGATAGACATGATAATAAAGGACATTAACAAAGCTTCCACCATCTATTAGGACTTTATGGACCAGGTGGTTGCATACTTGGATAGAACATATTAAAGGATCATTATGGGGATGGACTAGGCCTTTACAATCTTGGAGTCCAAAGGTAATTTCAAGAATATCTAAACATTCTGACAGATAAGTACTAAAACAACCAGCAGTTCTAACCTCATTCTTTAGATGATTCCTGGAAGCTGGTGGACCAAAGATGACTGAGATTTCATTGATGGGTCGCCGAGGCTACTACCTTTTAGCAGGATATGGTCGGTCTTCTCTCTGAGTCTGGTCCTTCTCCTCTTAATTCTTAGCAAACTTCTTATATTGGTTGAAGAATCCCTTCCTGATAAGATCTTCCAGGTTGTTCTTCTACTGCACACATTCTTCTGTTGAATGACCTGGACATTCATGGAAGTCGCAGTACTTGTTGGGATCTTTACCAGCCTCTGACCTCTTCAGGGGTCTGGTCCGTTTGTCATCGTTCTTATGTGTTGCAAGTATAACTGCCCTGTCTGTATTGAGTGGAGTAAAGCTTTCGAAGATTGATGGAAGAGGTGTTGCTGCCTTCTCCTTCTTCTTCTCATCTCTCTTTTCCTTCCTCGTCTTCAGGGCAGTTGAGGGTGATTTATCATCCTTCTTGGCTATAGGGGCACTACCTGGTGTTGTAGTCTTGTTGAACTCCTCCAAAGTGATATAATCATCTGAAATGTTCATGGCCTGGGCCATGGTTTCCACCTTAGATTTAGTAAGGTGGTCTCTAAACGGACCATGTCTCAAACCATACTGCAAGGCCATGATAATCACGCAAACTTTCATCCTTGCCTTTCACTTAGAGACGGTTATGGCCTCCTTGTTGAACCTGGTAAGATAATCACGCAAACTTTCATCCTTGCCTTGTTTGACTGACATGAGCTCAATTGATGACTTTTTCCTTCTCCTACCACTTATAAAGTGGTTCTTGAACTGGTCAGCCAGATCACCAAAACTGTGAATGCTACCAGGTGGAATGTTTCGAAACCAGGCCTGGGCAATTCCAGTAAGTGTAGTAGGGAAGTATTTGTACCAGCTTGCGTTTGCGAATTCCCCCAGATACATGTGTCCCTCGTAAAGGGCAACATGGTCATCCGGGTCTCCAGTACCATCAAATTTAATGTGGCCTGGTATTTTAACCTTTTGGGATCGAGCCCTCAATATTTCATCACTAAATGGTGATGAGGATGGATACCTGATTCCAGCAGCTGCTAATGTTGCCACCTAGCCTGATGTGGCTTCGGTGGCGGGCTGGCTTTGTGAAGGACCTGGTTCTTCCAGCCTATGGAATGTTGAGAGGCGATTACCCAGTCTATCATGAACTGACTGTCCACGCCTGGTTGCATGTTCAGGCCTGGTGGTCTCCGATGTAAATCCAGCGGATCTTGGTGTGGGACCAGGTCTTGGTGTGCCCGGTCTGGAATGATGATGATGAGCTGGGCTTGCATATCTGACCTCGGTTCTTTCATCATTTTCTTCAGGTATATCCTCCAATGATGGTGTTGACCCATATGATGGACAAGATGATGATTGGGGAGGTGAGTAACTCAGCCTCCTCTTAACACGTGGTTTGGGTGGTCTCATAGATCCACCCATCTGGCTATGGAGTCTCCATGTGGCATAACTTGGAGTGGGTGGAGTTGGCCCATATGGGACATGCTCTTGTATGGTGCTCACTCCAGAGGTGCTACCAACGTATCTGGAGGACGCCAGACCAGCTCGTCTAAGAACATTCTTTGCATGCTCCACCTGGTCTGTGGTTGGTGGAGTCGAATGGTCTTGAGTTCTCCTGGCGGGAGAAGGTGTCTGATGATGATTTCCACCAGGTCCTAAAGAGCCAGTATGTTGATCTCTTTGACGTGGTGGTGGAAGTTTTTGTGATGGTGGTGGCCTGATGTTCCAGCTACTATGGTGCCTCGCTAACCTAGAACGCCTAGTAGAACGGCTCCTAGTGGTTGAGGATACCTCCTCCTGCCTTCTAGGATCAAGCCTGCCACCAGGTAACATCTCGGGGTTGGATGCATCCATGGTTCAACCAACACAATATGTGGCACTACGACCCTCCTTCTAGTGGCAAATTGTTGGTACAATAATTGGTACTACTAACGTGGCAGTGGCCAACCGGCCGGTGTTGGTGGCATTGAACTTGTTGTGTAATCCAAGTACCTACAAAACTCATAGTGAACTAGCCTGGGGCAACCCAGGAACAACCCCTTCGATGGAGGTGTTAGAGTTTATACTAGGTAGTAGGTAATTTTAGAGAGAGAAAGTAGGTTATAAGCATTTATGTGTACTTACCAAGCCTGGGTGGCCTAAGATTGCCTTATATACTACTGTATGCATGGGGGCATGAGTCTCCTCGGTGACAAGTGTCGCACAATTGGCTAGTGCAGGTGTCTTGCACATGTACACCCTTTGACCAGGTGGTTAGTGCTTTTGACTCCTCTTGGGCCTTGATCTACTTGCCTTAATAAGCCCAATGGGTATGTGTATATGGGCCTTAGTATATATTAGGCCTAGTGGCTAATATGTGCCAACAATAGTGGTTCTCTACTCTTCTGTTCATAAGTTAATTAGGTTGCTAAACTGAAGTTTCATGTGTTAAGTGATAAAGTTAGTGCTAATTAGAGAGTGAAGCCACACACATAGCACAAACCACCATATATATTTAATGTCAAAATTTTGTAAGTAAATATATATCCAAAATCAAGTTTGCTTTTAGCTCACTCTAATTTTTTTACCCTTTAGTCAATGATGATGATATACCGAGTAACTACCAAGAGATGCAGTTAAATTAAGAGTATTTAATAATTTTCTATTTTTTTACTCCTATTATCTGTTTATAGTAGTCACTATATTTTCCTATGTTTTGTAGTCAATAAGCTTTACTTTTGAAAATATGCTCGTCTACTCCAACTCTCTACCCTACTACTCCATACTTTGCAAAAAATATTTAGTTGATGTTGTTTGTACAATATTTGGTTCTGCTGAGGTGGTAGATGTCAATGGACCGGTGCTGGTGGTGTTGATCCAAATGTGCAATTCAATTACCTATAAAACACAAAGAAGACTACTTTGGGGCAACCCAGGAACAACCCCTTCGATGGAGGTGTTAGAGTTTATACCAGGGGGTAGGCAATATTTTAGAGATAGAAGTAGGCAGTATGTGTTTGTGTAAACTTACCAGACCTGGATGGCCCTTTAGTACCTTTTATACCACTGCATGTGATACGTGGCGATTACTTCCTTAATTACAAGTGTTAAGTGTTTTCTCCTGGTAGGTGTCTTGCCCATGAGGCACCTTTGACCATGTGGTGGCTGGTTTTGACTTTACCTTGGGCCTTTGTACACTTACAGACATATGCTCAATGGACTTTGATATATGGGCCTTGGATATATTCGGCCCAGTGGGATAATATATACCAACAACTAGCCCCCAGACCTGGTTATATCCATAGGATTTTTCCAGGTTACCAGGGTACCAGGGTCTACCCCTGGTGTCTTTAGGAATTTTTCCAAGGCCATTTAGTTACCCTGGAGACAAGGTTTGCCTTGAGTAATGGGCAATTATTTACATGGCAGTTATCACGTCATTTACTGTCGTGTAACGATTATTGATTACTGTTTATGCAAAAATTAGTAAATTACCTAATCTAAGCTAGTACGACTGCAACCAGGTTCAAGCTACGTCGTAGCAATCACTAAGCGACTAAGAAGATAAATAAAGACAAATAAAAAACAACAAGAAAGAACAACACCGAACATGGTCACGCGGAAAAACCCCATGAAAAAGGGTAAAAAACCGCGGGTGGCTGTGAGTCCACCAATCCACTATGTTAATATCCGATTACAGGTTCAAGATCACGCCAGTCTTAGGGCAGTGCTTATCGATACAACCGTCTACTCTCTCTCTCTTAGATTCGCTCAAGTTACAATTTCAGTGATAGCTTTTTTTTGCCTTTTCACCAAGATATCTACCTTCTTTAAATATCCTAAGCTTTGCATATTCCAGAGTCTTCTTCACCACGTTCCTAGGATTTCATAACCGTTTACTTTGTCCGGTTCTTTGGGGAGCAGTTACTGATCATGAGCTTTATCCACGTTCCCCACTTTACCGGATGGAAGTTATATCTCGAGATTATGTGCCCTTGCTGACTTAGTCTTCTTGGGCTTTACCTTTATGTACTGGGTCGGGTTGCCTCTCCTCTAGGCGGGAAGTCTTCTTGTATCTGAGCAAACCTGTGAACCTGCGAACGAGTAGACCTATGAACCTGTGAACCTGTGAACACGAGGGTTATTTGAAAGTTAGTTTTACGTATGCAATGACTTCAGGTATAACAATTACTGCCCCACTAACCAGTAGTTATAACTGTGGTTAGATGATTAATGACGATTGCACTTCTATATTTATGGCGGGTCACTTCATACTTTAACTTTTACAAATTCAAACTCAAAACAACAAACTTTGAGAGAGAAGAAGTAGCAGAAAAATCAAAACTTCACCAAACAACTTCCACATTTTCGAAATTCATCTTGAAGAAATCCAAATTTCAGTTTCAGCAAGCAACCTGGTAACTCCAGCTTTGTTTTTTACAAGAAGATTTTGGGGGAAAGAGCTTTGCCCCAAGTTGCAAACAGTGATTATTTTCATCAATCATACAAGTAACTCCCCATTCTTGCTTGAATTTAACTTTGCATGTTTACCTATTCAAGTTGCATTTTTGAATTTGATTCGAATGGCTTGTGATTTTTCCTTAATTTTTCCCTTTTTCTTTGTTTGTGTCTGGTTGGGTAGAAAGTCTAAAGAGTATAGTGACTCCCAAAATAAGTCTGAAAATTCACCAATAATGACTGACGATGAACTGAGTGATGATTCCCAACCTTTAATTGGGAGGACTAGGAGTGTCTCTTCCAGGAGTGTTATCTCCAGACCTAGCTTTTTTGAGCCCCTTCCCACCATGCCTAGTACCAGTAGTGTTCCTTCCTTTACTAGAGATGCCAGTACAGCAGGAGATGCTTGTACTGCTCTTATGTTGCAGGAGGAAGAGATTCAATGGGCCATATTAAATGGTCTTAAAGAGGAGATGGATAGACGCATGGTTGTGATCATCCAACGGGATGAACATGCTGGTCCCTCAATGGACAGATGGTCCAGAACCAGAGCTAGGGATCCCAGAGATGAGAGGGGCAATTTCAGAAGTACTAGGTTCTTAGATCCTGATAACCACAATTGGACTTCAATAAGGTGGGCTGATGTCAAGGAGAATGATAGTCATGCCAATACTGCCCTAGATAGTGAGTTCCTTCATAGGGCCTATGACAAGAGGTATGACATTAGGGCTGGTGTGTTGTATGAAATTTGATCCAACTTTAGTTCCTGGTGGGTGGTGCCTAATCCTTCTGAGAGGGCTTACTCTTCACCAAGATTTAGTATTCCAGTCTATACTGCCCACCTGGAACTTGGAATTAGATTTCCCCTTCACCCTTTTATAGTTGAGTTGCTTGATTTGTGGGGTATTAGTCTGTCCCAATTAGCACCCAGTGTAGTATAGAGGATTGTTAGCTTCATATGGGTCTAGTGTCTACACCTTTTTAGAGTTGAAGATGTCTATTGTACGAGCGCTGAGGCGTCACCGGGCCGGACTGGGTTTGGTCCCTCTGCCTCGGGGGGTACGATTACTTGATGACTCGAATTTTGCTAGAATTGAATTCTTGCTTTTGCATAGTGTGAGTATGCCTGGAGTTGTGTGGCTATCATAGTTCAAATTAAATATTTTAAGGCTTGGTTTGCTAGGGCTAGGGCTAAGCAAATGTTGTATGGGGATTGCACTGATCAGTATGCTAGGGTGTATGATTATGCATTTGCTTTGCTCAAGTATAACCCTGGGTCTACAGCTCTGGTTTGCATTGATAATGTTGAGAACCCACCAGTACACTTTCAAAGATTTTATGTGTGTTTAGAGGCATGCAAGGTAGGGTACAAGCAAAGTTGTAGGCCAATTGTGGGTGTCGATGGCTGCCATCTT
>SNQN01001787.1:25284-36857 GCA_008642245.1 Bassia scoparia | reverse complement strand
CCCAACAACAAATCCAGCGGCAAAGACATTCCTTCTACACACAGATGCATCAAAGCTTGAATTCGGCTGTTCATGCCTACGCAATTCACTCTTTAGCATCCCAATTTCACGCAAAGACCTTTGTTCTCCCACGTCAATTCATTAATTAGCAACCTCTGCCACTCCTCCTGGTTTTCATCAGCCCAATCAAAAAAACCACACCCATCACTCTGACTATTTTGAAATTTGCAACAATAGTACCTCCTCCCTGGATTCAAGCTTGTGGTTGAACGACTAAATCTTGCTGGGATGCCACAAGTGCACTTAACAACCATTGGAGTATAATTGCAATTACCTACGCAAGTTCATTAAAAAATACACAGCATAAATTATGAGATTAAACAACAATAAAAACATGCAATTCATATTACAATTAAAAAAACTCACAACAAGATTGATTTTAGGGTTTGGGTTGAACAATTGGAAGCTCACAACAAGATTTTGGTCAATTGAATTTTGAAATGTAAACGTTGAGAGAGAAAGAAAAAGGAACGTTGAAGAGGAGGAATGGAGTATATATAATAGAGGTTGTGGGGCCCACTCTTATAGACTTAACAGAGAAAGCTAACGGAAAACTCGATTTGGGGGTGCAACCTATAACGTTGCCAAAGGTAAGGGGGTTTTGTAAAATAAAATAAAAGTAAGGGGTTTCTGACAAAAGGTAGTAAAAGTAAGGGGGTTTCTGACAAAAAATCTGTTTTACTTCTCATGTGTTCTCCCTTGTGATCAATGGTGTTCCTCATGGTTTCTTCAAATCTGGTAGGGGTCTGAGGCAAGGTGATCCTCTTTTACCTCTTCTTTTTGTTATTTGTATGGAGTATTTGACGAGGTTGCTAAATTGTGCAATTCAGGACATACCTTTCAGATTCCATCCTAGATGCAAGTCTATGGGTTTATCGCATCTTTGTTTTGCTAATGATTTGATACTTTGCTCTCATGGTGATATGGAGTTAGTTAGGATTCTTGTTGATGCTTTTGATACTTTTTCTGCTTCTTCTGGACTCTAGGCTAATAAATCTAAGAATGAGGTTTATCATTGTGGTATGAGTCAGTCTTGTGTTGATGATATTTTGTACTATACTTGTTATAAGCTTGGGAAACTTCCATTCAAATATCTTGGGGTTCCCATTTGCTCTAAAAAGCTCTCTGCTAAGCAATGTGATATATTGATTGAGAAGATGACAACGAAAATCAGAGTTTGGAGTAATAGAAACATTTCTTCCATTGGTAGATGCCAACTAGTGAATTATGTGCTTACGAGCATACACTTGTACTGGGCTCAAGTCTTCATGCTCCCTAAAACAGTCTTAGCTGGAGTTGAGCAGGTGTGTAGAGAATATTTATGGCATGGTACCTGGTTTTCCTCTAAACCAGGTAATGTTAATTGGGAGCAGGTGTGTACTCCTAATATATGTAGGAGGCTTGGGAGTCAAGAACATCTATTTGTGGAATATTGCAAACATTGGCACGCATGTTTGGGCTATCTCTCATAAGCAAGATAATCTTTGGATTAAATGGATTAATTCCATTTATGTGAAGCATCAAAAGTGGGTTCACTACTCTCCTCCTTTTGATTCTTGTTGGTACTAGAGGAAAATTTGTGAAGTCAAGCAACTTTTTGTGCACAAGGTATTATGCCTCTACTCTCTCACATGTCCAAGTACTCAGTCTTGGAGGTCTATCATTAGTTGACTGGTGTTTTTCAGCATGTTGATTGGGATAAGTGGGTCTGGAATAGTTTATCTATTCCTAGGCACTGGTTTGCATGTTGGTTACTTTTTTCATGACAAGTTGAATACTAAGGTACGATTACACTAGTTTGGGTTACTAGCTAATCAGGATTGTGTCCTATGTCAACATGGTTTTGAGAACACTAAGCATCTGTTTGGCTCCTACTCGGTTTGGATTTCTTTCTTGCAGCCTATTCTGTTCTAGCTTGGTATTCCTAGCTGGCCTAAGCATTTTCTTAGGTTATTGCAACTTATTGCTCGATAGTCCTCTTGCTCTGCTTTCAAGAAAAGGGTGTATTATGCTGTTCTGCAGGCTTCCATTAGCATGATGTGGCAAATGAGGAATGCTTTGGTGTGGGATTCTCGGTCTCCTGACCTTGTTCATATTGTTTCTTCACTAAGATTTGATGTAATACACCGTATTCGTTGTATTTTGCTCAGGAAAATCTCTAAATAGGATATTAATTAGTTTAGGCAGCTTTGATGTTGTAGCTTGTTTATTTGGCATGGTTTCCTGTTCCTTAGGATGTATTTGGTGTTTGTTTCGTTCTCAATAAAATTTTCGCTTATTTACCAAAAAAAGAGTTCCTAGTCTACACCCCTTTGTTAATATCACTAATGATAAGATAAGTGGAGTGAGAGGACTTGTACTTAAAAGATTTGTTTGTATCAAAGTTTACATTTGTGCTTCCCAATGTTGAACCTGGTCTGATACTTGTTCCCCCTATGTCATTGTCATTTTGAACGGGTAACCGGTTTCTATAGTGGTCTCAGCTACATCACCTTCATGTGGATGAGCCTCCGAGCCACTATCTTCTTCCCTTACCTCCTGAGCTACTTAATTTTGTGGTGTACCAGACTCTTCCCCTCTAGGAGAGTTGTGTGGTGAGCTTGGTTCTGCACCTTCTCCTTCCTCAGCTCTTGTAAAGTTCAGCATACCAATCTCGAACTCATCAACATCAACAACTTACACATGCTTGTTGAACATGTTAGTCTTATCAAATAAGACATGGATAATTTCTTTAACACACAAGGTTCTTTTGTTGAAAACTTTATATGCCTTGTTGTGTAAGAGCATCCAACGAAAACAGCCTTATCACTCCTTGGGTCAAAAATGTCCAAACTAGATTTACCATTATTATGTACAAAACATTTGCACCCAAAAAACACGTAAATGTGCAGTGTTTGGTTTTCTTCCCCTAAGGAGCTCATAGGGAGTTTTCTTCAAAAGTGGTCTCAACATTACCCTGTTTAAAATATAGCACGCAGTACTCAGAACTTCATCCCAGAAGTTTCGAGGTAAACCACTCTCTAGAAGCATTGTTCTTGCCATTTCTTCTAGAGTGCGATTTTTCCTCTCAACCACTCCATTTTGTTGTGGAGATCTGGGAGCTAAAAAGTTGTGAGTTACACCATGATCATTACAGTAGGTTACAAAGTTGACATTGTCAAATTCAGAACCATGATTAGACTGGATAGAGAGCAGTTGATGATCAATCTTGTTTCGGACTTGTTTCAATAAGATTTCAATTTTTTTGGAACAATAAGTAATCTATTAAAATCTCAGAAACCAAGAAACTATTACATCCTAAAAACCCATGAAAGTCATGAGTCAAAAGCACTAATACAAAACCGTAAGCCAAGCACTATCACTACGAGAAATATTGCGCGAACAAACACTCATGACTCTAAGTACAACTGTCTCTTTCACCACCTTAATCAAATTAACACTATCTACAACTATATTGGACTAGAGTATTCTATTCCTTAAATCCCATAAAAAATAAATGGCAGCTTGCAGAGCAGTATAGAATACAAACAGAGGAAACTTTGAAATTCTTCTTTGCTGTACCTGTCGAATAATAAGAAGTAGACTAGTGCCAGGTACCTTAATCTGCAACCAAGATTGAAGAGCCTGCCAAATCTGAGAGGAAACAAAGCATTGGAAAAGAAGATGAGCATGAGATTCAATTCCTGTCTTACAAAGCAAACAKTCGATTGAAAGACACACTCCAATCTTATGAAGTCTATCTCTCGTCTTCAAACGCTCCTGGACTGCCAACCAAATAATGAATCGGTGCGTGGTTACACTCAGTCGTTGCCAAATAGCACCACACCACCGGATCTCCTGAGTTTGGGACTTTAATTTATTATAAACAGCAGAAATAGAGTAGTTGTCCATAGCCATAAGATCCTGCTGAATACCCGCAGCAACAAAAATATCTTTGACATCATAAATTTTCCGCCAATACTAACAACAATCACTTGGGGGTTTGTAATCCCACCAACAATATTTTTTTAGGTAAACGGAGTGAATCCACCTAACCCACAAATTTTCCTTTTTATGAGCTAAATCCCGGACATGATGCCCAAGAGTAGCTTGATTCCACACAAAAACATCTCTAATACCAACGCCATCACACTTTTTAGGCAAACAAATTGTGTCCCAATTGATGTTACCTGGCTTGCCCGAGTATGCTTGCCCACACCACAAAAATGATCTGCAAATTCTGGAGATATTATGCGCCACAGTAGCAGGAATAATAAAAACCCGAGCCTAGTACATGTGTACACTAAGTAGGACAAAATTAATTAATTGAAGTCTCCCCATGAAAGAGAGATGACAAATACTCCAAATTCTGATCCTAGCAGCAATTTTATCAACAAGGACATCACAATCTTTGACTGAAATTCTTTTAGAACAAATTGGTATTTAAAAGCAATACGGCCAAGAGAGAAACCAAAGCACAACAGAACTTCCTGAACATCTGCATCAAACATACCTCGACAAACAACTTCTGATTTTGAATATTAGCCTTCAACCCCGTTGAAGCAGAAAATACTTGAAAAGCAGCCAACATAGATTTAATGGACTCAATTTCCTCTTTACAACACAAAATCAGATCGTCCGGCAATCACATGTGAGTGAGTTTAGCCAATCTATAACAAGGATGGAATTTTAAGTAAGTGCTATGAATCATATGAATCATATGCCTCATCACTAAGATTTCAAAATCTTCAAAAGTTTCATTTTTAAAATTCAGAAAAATTGTCCAAGTATAACGAGAGTAATCATCAACCAAAACAAACACATAACTATGACCATTTCGACCTTGCACAGGCATGGGCCCACTAAAATCCATGTGCACAAGTTCGAATGGTCTAGTAGTGCTTACAACCTTCTTTGGCTGAAAAAAGGACTTGACATGCTTACACTTAGCACATTCATGACAAATATGATCTGCAGTAAACTTGATGTTAGGTAAACCTGTAACCAAATCCTGAGATCGTAGTTTATTTAGCAAAGAAAAACTTATATGTATGTCCAAGTCTCTTGTGCCACAACAAATGGTCATCCTCTAAACACCGAGACAAGTGGCACTGGTCTTAGGAATCTGACTCAAGAAAGTTATGTAAACATTATTGTGTCGAAACCCCTTACAGACGAAATCATTTGTTTCAGTGTTAACTATGTGACGAAGATTGGTTTCAAATTCAACATGGTTTCCTTTGTCCCATAGCTGAGAAATGCTCAAGAGGTTATGTTTCATACCTTCAACAAAATATATGTTATTAATCGCTTAGGAAAGTGTCTTTCCAACCTTACCTATACCTTTGATTAAACCTTTGCTATTATCCCCAAAGGTAACACTTCCTCCTTCATAGGTTACGAGTGAAAGAAATTGAGTTTTATCACCGGACATGTGTCTTGAGCAACCACTGTCCAAATACCAATATGGCTTTCCTTTCACAATAACCTGCACAAACAAATCAAGGTTTAGTTTTAGGAACCCATATTTTCTTGGGTTCCTTATCCTTAGGAACTAGTTTGACTTTGTCCTTTCTAACCCAGATTTCTTTCACATTTGTCCCTTCTGTTTTATCACGTTTCTCCTTTTTGGACCAATTTTGTGTCTGAATTTTAGGACTGTGAACATTTTGGACATGTGACTGATTTCTTTTATCATGTTTTTGCTTAGTCCAGCAAGTATCAATCATATGTTCATTCTTACCACAGTAGGTACAAACGTGAATGTCTTTTGCAAACACGTACTTACCTCTCTTGAATTCAGAAATCCAAGTCTCATATCTTCCCAAATTTTGTGGTTGTAGGGAGCTAGAAGCAGAATACCCTATTCCAAACCTCTGAGAGTTTCCAGGTTGCGAGTTTAGGATGTTTAGAGTACTTTGAGCATCGAGCAACCTGTTCATTTGTCTTAGGCAATCACTCAGATCTTATTCCTTGGTTTTAAGTTTCTTAAGTTGAGCTTCATTAAATTCTGCAGCAATGACAAGATCCAAATTTGCCCTATGAAGCTGATCCTTAAGTTCTGAAACCAAGTCTAGGTCTGGTTTAGCAGTGGTCTCAATGTTTTTGCCCTTTTGTGGCTTGTATATTTTGGCTTGAAGATCGCAGATTTTAGTTCATATTCTAAATGTAAAGATTCAATATCAACATCTTGATTACTTGAAGCAACTTTAGTGTTGACATTTTTCTTTATTTCGAATATTTCAACTTGTAAATTATAGATCTTACCCTCATATTCCAAACACAAATCTTTAACATTAACATTTGAACCACTTGTGCTAGCAAGAGAAACTTTCAAATCCACATACTCTTTGAACAATTATTCAACATCATCAATCATATAATTATGAGCTAAAATTAAGTCAGCATGTTCTAGAGTAAAACTATTCTATTTTAGTATCTCGAAATTAGCAACTCAAGTTCTATGTTCTTCTGATCTAAACTTATTTCAAGCTATGATTTTTTTTCTTTCAGTTATGTACAAATAAGTTCAAGTTTAGCAGAACGGCATTGACTCATGTCTAATTTTGTGTTGCTTCTATTAACTTCTTGTTAGCTTTATCAATAGAATTACCTTTAATATTTTGTTCTATAGCAGAGTCTATAAAACCCAATAACTCATCTCTATCACAGTATCTCATTTGTTCTTGCATATCAGAGATAGTTACTTGTTCTTTATCTGAAGAGCTACTTCCTGCCATGAGACACATGTGTCCTTTCTTTTCGGAACTGGTCTGCCTCTAGTCTACGTCTCCCTACATTATAGTCACACATACAAGAGCCTCGTCCTCCTCACTTTCACCTCCTGAGTCTGAATCTCCCCAAGTAACAAGCATGACTCTTTTATAGGAGCAAGAAAACAAGACTAGAATCTTCTTGTGTTAGTAATGAAACGAAGGAAACATCCAAACAAAATGTCACAACTACTTTCACCAGCCAGTCGTCCCTTTCAATAGTTAGTAAAAATTCTGAACCTTCAATGAATGCTATTTTAACTAAACTTTATAATCCATTGATGCATATATCCAACAAATCCAATGTTTCATCTATGGGTGTGTCACATGGCCCTTTCACCCCATCCACTAGAGTCCCATCACGAGCGGTTAATCAATTAATGACAATGCCAAATGAACCTTCCTCTAAACCTCTTGTTTCACAAAACCTATCATCATCAACTTCTCAAATCGACAAACTAGTACAATCTCAACTAACACCACAAAATGCTCCTTTGTTAGGTACATGTCATAAAGTGGCTAAACCTACTGTGCCTACACCTAATGTGCCTAAACCTACTGTGCCTACTATCCCTAAACATCCTAAACCTACTGTGCCTACTGTCCCTGAACCTCATAAACCTATTGTTCCTACTATGCCTACTGTCCTTAAACTTACTGTTCCTAGTATCCCTAACCTACTGTACCTAATAACTTGGCTCATATAAAGACTATGTTGAGTAGTCTAATGGTATCACAAGACGGTGGTAATGCAAATACTAAATCCAAGATTAGTGGAGGAAAAACCAAGGGATCAAGACTCCTTCAAGTGCAATGGCTTCACGCCAATTTTTGAGGCCTTTGTCAAATAGGATGGCTGGGAACCAAGTCCAACAATTAAGTACTGCAGTGACCACAAAAGGGTGTCTTCATGTGTTGAAACTAGTAATTCAACTAGTGTTATGACCTATTTGAAGGCGCATCAAAATTCATCTCCAAACGAGAGTCATGGCTGAGCATTGAATCCACCTGGTGAAAGAAGTTTAGGAGCTCGAAATATTACAGCACCAAATGATGACAATGGTGACAATTATACAACACAAAAGAAATCAAGTGAAAAAGGTCCTTGCGATTCTGAGATACAAGAGAAGACAACATATAACAATGTTAACGATGTAGGTGATGAAGGTAGACCGACTAAGGCAAGGAAACCTAAAAAAGCTACCTGGAGGATCGATCCCACCTCGAGATGTCATGAAAGAAATCGGGTTAAAGTACATTGTCAACTTCAACAAATTTCACCAAACTCTTAGAAAAAGGGGGCATATACTTGTGAAATTCCTTGGATATGTGGCAAAACTTGGGAGATTTTGTCCAATTGGAGCACTAAGTTGGCATGACCTGAAACAAAAATATAAAACTGAGATCGTAGATTTGGTTCGGGTATGTGACTACAATCATATCTGTTTTTTTGAAATGTTATTACTAGTAATTGTCCTTGTTAATCTAATACGAGCATTAGTATGTTGTAGTCCTTAAGCTTATCTTACACTTAAAATGTTTTTTTTTTCTTTTGTTAATATGTATAGTCAAAGTTTGTGATTCCTGTTGATCGAATATATGACAAAGCAATTTTTGGACGTGTTGACAAGCATTGGAGACAATATAAACATGCGTTGAAGAGAGAAAAGTTTCTTCATAAAACTAAGAGCATCCAACAAATTTATGATGATGTGCCTGATGGACAAGACCTTCACAACTGGACAACCTAACTTTAGTTGATTACTGGTTGTCTTCTAAGGGTCGGCTATTTTTGTGTCTATCATACTAATATCTTAAATAATTATTTAAAACTAATTACTGAAGGCTCATAATTAGCTTGCCTTTGTGTTTGTAAAACATAGGTGTTGTCTACTAATCGAAAGAATGCACGATCTTTGCAAGATCATTTACACACCACTGGCGGTACAAGCGAGAAGACTTTGTATAAGCTTTACTTTAACTGACCTTTTTTGTGTTATATTTGATTTTTAAAAAAATAGTTTGATCATCTACTAATACATTTCACCATTGATACTTTTTTTAGATTGAAGAGCATAAAAGGAAACCTGAGAGTATAGAGTTCTTTGACCTTACTCATGCTACTGAAAATGGAGAGTTTGTTGAAAATGCCACGAAAGAATTTATGGTATACAATTAAACTACTACGGAGTATATAAATTGTATTATTTCATAAGTTTTATATTACTATCTTACACACATGTTTTGGTTTGTATGAATAGGATACGGCGAAATCAAAGGTGAAAGAATTTCTTCCCAATGATACTACATCTATGTCTCACTCACATAGACATTGAAGATGAAGTTTTCAACTCGCTCATGTATGGAAAACAAATTCCGAAGCGACCTGTTGGTTATGGATTTGGAGTAAAATCTAGTTACATCTTTGGTGTACATGCGAATTTTTTCCTTAAATATTGTAAAATACTTTGCTAATTCCAGCTTTGCGTCGGTTTTGAAACTTATTCCCATTATACCGTCCACGTAGGTTCGTTATTTAAATAAATTTTTTTTTAAAAAAAAATTAGAACTTCGCTATCACCATTAGCGAAGTACTGTTGAAATTCGCTATTGGTGATAGCGAAGTGTGTCCAGTAAAAAAAAAAAACCATTCGTATATTGCTCTTCGATACATTTAGTAATGTTACTCTTCACCTCAAACACACAACTCTTCAATCACATTACTCTTGAAACACAAAACTCGACATTGTCTCGTCGCCGATTAGGACTCACCACCGGTTTGAGTCGAGCAGCCTCCGGCGGCCAAAAGCAACCTGCGCAATCTCGTCGGCGATTAGGACTCACCACCGGTTTCCCGAGCAGCCTCCGGCGGCCAAAAGTAACRTGCGAAACGATAGGGAAYCAAAGACCACTGCTGCGAATCGAATTGAGAGTGAGTTTTTTACTCCAATTTTCATTGTATTTTACGAATTCTCTTCTGAATTTGTGTAGTTGGAGCAACTTATTTATGAATTTGTGAATATGTGGATTTGTGAATTTGTAATTTGAATTGTGTTACTCAATTTGTGAATTTATGAATTCTTAATTTGTAAATTTGGAATAAATTATTTATGAATTTTGATTTCTTAGGTTATTTTCTGAGTGAAGATAGAATATGGATTCAAATTAAAAAGATTGAATATGGATTCGTCGATAACTTGATTGAATATGGATTTTCTGAGTGAAGATAGAACCTGTGAACATCAATAGTTGTTTGCTTTTCTTATATATATGCTTTACATTTCTGATATGTTCTTTACTTATACATTATACTCATACTACCTTTCCAACTTGGGGAATTCAACTTGCATTGCATATTTGTCGAACGAATAAATCCAAAACTTATAAACTATCATTCAAGTAAAGTACAAGTATTAAATACAATCTCATACTGATACAAAATATGACAGTACTACAGATCATATTAGTACATAATATTTACATTGTTGTTGAATTTTGAATTTGTGTATGTTACTGAATTGTGTTCTTACTTTTCAAAGTTATTTTGAATTGTTATGTTATGAATGAATTGAAGGATTTTGTTTATTTAAGTTGTGGCATTGTTGAATTGGGATTTGATGTGGAATTGTGACTTCGTTTATGTATTTGGACCAAGGTTGTTGTTGAAACTTCAAAATTCATATAGTTTATGTTATTGTTGAACCTACATTTTTCCAAACTTTTTTTTACTTTTATTTGTGTTTTACTTAAAAATATTGGATTTGATCCTATATTACTTAAAGATATGTCTGATTGTTTGTGTTAGATTAGAACATGGCCGAATCTTCAAGTTTTCCACTAGTGTGTTGTTGGGGTGGTAGCCTTATTCAAAGTAATGGCGATGTTGTGTATAATGGTGGGGAGAAGAAGTTTGTGTTTGTTAATCGTAGTATGAATTTTTACCAAGTTCTTGGGGAAATATATGGAGCGATAGGGTGTAAACGAACAATTTCTGAGTTGAAAATTCTCATGAGGTATCCCTTGGATGTCAATTCCTTTGCACCATTCCCATTCCCTTAGATGATAATAATCACTTAGGGCTGGGGAACTCTTCCATATGACCATCCAAGCCATGCAATTGTCGCATCTGATACTATTATGTTTCACAAAGAATCAAACCCACATCTGACCTCTGCTTCTCAATCCTGAAAAAGTCTCTCCCTTATTTGTCCTACTCTGCAAATCCTCAACCGAGAATGATAAATACGCTAGGGTAAGGATGATCTTTCACAAGAATTAGGCTGACCCACATATGATGCGAACATCTATTATTGTCCTTAAATCTTGTTATCGCTCAAACGACCCCATGAAACACACGTCGATACCCCGATCATCCGGAGAACATAGCTAACAAATCAACAAGTAGACTCGAAATTTGGATTTTGAATATGTGGTGATAGATCCACACCGGAATGCCTATTACGCCCAGTGGAATGACTCGCGAAGCCGCCTTTTGGAGTGTATCTATACGCAAGCTAATAACATATGTCGCCCACTAACAAAGCTTCAAATGAAATCCCTGAGAGTATAGTCCGACCGTGATATATGGAGGACTGGGTCAAACAAGCCCTTTTCGTGGTCGCAATTTGAAGTTGGACAAGGAAGATTTGATTCTTTGGAGCAATTGATAGGATCTTGATGAAGATCGTACCTCGATACATAAATCAAACTGTTTTCGTGTTCTCGAAGGTGAGCCATCAAATATGCCCATCAGAGTGTCAA
>SNQN01001786.1:54148-86810 GCA_008642245.1 Bassia scoparia | reverse complement strand
AGAGAGCTTGCACTGAGAGACAAAGATTCCATAGTGACCCGAGCAATGAAACACTTGTACAAAATGTTGGGGAGAAGATCTAATGTGTTTAGCCACCAAAAGATAAAGCCAAATACTAATCGCCAGTTGGTGGAGAATCCCGAACAGCTGAAAGCGAGGCGAGAAGAATCCTATCTGGATGTACTAGGGCTTTACTAAGTGTTCCACGACAAATTGGATTCCAAGTGCTTCAGCTTATAAAATAGTATTACACAAACCAAACAAATATTCAATAAGAACATAGATGGCATAATTTTTCTTCAGGAATCAATAAGCCATGTTGCGGAGGTGAGCTCGAGACCATCTCTCAGGCTTGACTTTCGGTGAGAGGCGTGTGAGGGCGAAGCGAGAAGTCATCTGATGCGAAGTCACGCATCTGTCCGCATCATTCATGTTTTCGATGTCGTACGTGCACATCTGTATCTCTGCATAGCTCCACTAGCACCATCTTTTGGCGGACGTCGACATCGTCAGTTTTGGCCTCCTCTTCCTCGGCCACTACTAGCTGGCTCGCCCTTACCCTGTGCTTACGCCATACACTCGTGGCCATGAATCGAGCCGCTGGACGAGAGAACCTCAGAAGGTGCGGAGTCAGAAGATGTTCGACGTCCTTGAAGTCAAACATGAAGTCTCTTTCACTGGCAAGGAGCAGGCCTTGGATGTTCTGGAGTGTCAGGCATGCCTGGATGATCTTTAACCCTTCTCCATAGTAGCCTTTCCCTAACTATTAATTAGACCACCATAGTGGATATGGAACGGCTCTTCCGCAGTGGAAGCGAGGTAGCCAAAGCATTTAGCGCTCAACAGAGCTCGCATCTCCTCAGATGCCCTGTTCTTGGCTTCAGCGGCCTCTTCACTTCTGGGTTCTCCCTTACTAGTTAGAGCTAGAGGCAGCATCATCCATGTACTTTGCCTACCATAGACAGTCTATGAAGCGAAGGTTGAGGACAAAGCTTCATCTCGACACGTTTAGGGCCTCTGCCTTTTCGCCGAGAGAAACATCTCTCCTCAGACCAAGCTTGGTCTCCATATGGCTCTGGCACCAAGCAATCTCAGAGATCAGGCTACTTGTGTCGCTTCGGGCTTTTTAATTCGCTCGTACAGACTGGACGGTTTGTATGAATGACCCTTTCTCTCCTTCTCTGCTTGACTTAGCACCAGCTTGGCCAGGTCATTATACTTGTTAAGGGGTGAGCTTAGGTAGCCTTCCCAGTGGGAATATTGGCGGTGCATGCCTATCCACCGCACTTGAAGACTGTGCTCAAGAGATTGTATGTCAGCACATCAGCGTCAGTGCCGTAACACAATTTGAATGGCCAAGGTTGTTTGCAATGAGGATACTCACATTTTACAAATTGCATCCTGAGTACATCCATGTAATTTCCTTGGTAGCTTTAAGGGCCTCCGCCTTTTGCGAATGGCCTGTTCGCATGGCCCTCGCGATTAGCCATCCACTAGCCCGACAGTTTTTTCACCCCGCCGCCCCAACCATCACCTGCAAAAATGCGAAGTCCAAGTTTAAAAAGTGCGATAATGTAGAAATTGCAAAAAGAATATAGGCGAAGGATCAATACTTGGAAAATTAAGACAGCAAGTAAAAGCTTTACATCTGGCGAGACAAAAATCGATACGCCCTGCGCAGACAACCTCCGTATCCTGCGAGGCTGTTTGTATACTGCTATTGCGCTGGCGCAGTTGCACACAACCATCGCCGCACATATCTTCTTCTTCTTCTCAGAATCCTGAATTGCGTAGAAGAATTAGTGCGTACCACCTCGTCACTTAAATCCATCCTCTCATTCTCTTGATATGCTTCGGCAGAGAGGGCAGAAACCAGCGAAGGAATGCTGGTTTCCTATAACGCAACAAAAATTGTCCAAAAGCCCTGGAATCGATGTCTCGTCAACCCTACTTAGCTGAAGGGGTGACAACACTGTAGAATTCTCTTTGGCCTAACATCACAAGAAGAGAATATGTGGATGATGAGTGGGAAGGCTCGACGTTATGGGATTAAGTTGGACAGCAGCTCTTTTCGAGAAGTTGCATCTGGTCGAGCCCTAATTAGAGGCTGGACGAAATTCTTCGGTATGGGAAAGAATTTAAGGGCTTTCTGCTCTCGCATTGGAAGCAACCTCTAAGCTATTACTTCTTTCTGCTATAGGATCGGTTGGGAATATGAGCAGCACGAGGAGGTGGGCTTTCTTGTGCTCCCCTGGTTTCGACTCTCTCGCCCTCTATTTCAGTATCCTTCGGCGAGGCTTTCCTTCCTCAGTGACTAGCGAGGTCATCACTCAAATCCGTCATCGAATCATCAGCTGCATCACGCTGTGCACATACCGGTATCGGTGTCCGAGTCAGTCAACACCATGGGAGGTCAGGATGGCGAGGCCGTATAGTAAAGCGGGGATTGTAACATAGCGAGGATTCGAACCTCTTTTCAACTTTAAGTTCATTTCACTCTTCTCCGCGTAAGACTTGCGACTCCGCAACTCAGGGATCTCCCCGCGCGTCATAATAATAATCAATGCAGGAGGATCAGGCAGCATAGACCTCTAGTTAAGATATTGCAAAGAGATTTTTGTCCGCACCACTCTACACAGTGCGGAGTACATAATATGTGTACCTTATAATCTATAAAGCGTCAATTTCTGCTGTACGCGACAGAGTATGTTTACTTTGCATATTCTCTTCCACACAAATCTGATTTCAGGTCAATTCTTTCAGACAGTGTAAAGTATCTCTTTGCGTATCGGCTGGCTCAAGATTTTAATGAAAAGGCAGATGATAGAGGCAACCTCTTCACTCAGCGACCACACTGAACAGCTAGAGCACAGGAAATGGGTAGGGCCGGACGAGTCCCCGTAGGTGCGACAAGGCATGGGTCATTGATGGACAACCCCATATGACCTTTTCTTTGGCCTTGAGATTTAACTCAACATGGAAGGATTAGTATATGACTGGTCTCGGTTCTATTTGAGGTCAGGCACCCAATCTTTTGTGGGCATTAAAGAATTTTCACTTTTATAATAGTTACAGATCATCTCTGATCAGAAGTCCAATCTCCTTGGAGTCAGAGAGCTTCCTTAATCACCTATAATTCACTGCGGCAATAGCGCCTTTGAGGGTTATTCTTACATGGGCAGCCTCCTGCTTAAGGTGACTCACTTATTTTGACGAGCAAGAGGGTACTCTTAAGAGCAGGCCGCTCTCAAGCGAAGGTCTATTAATTATGTTAGGATCACTGCACTGCCCAAATTTGGTGAGAGAAGAGATTTGGATGATCTGGATTTCGCATCATCTCCCGCATTCTCGAACAGAGGAAGTGTTGGTCTCTAACTCTAAATTCAGCTCTTGGCTTTCACAGCAGTGAATCTGTTTTGCACATGTCCTTTCATTTTCTAGAGACATCTAAACGTACCCTCACCAATGAGGATTGTTCTCCTACTTCTTCCATAGCCCTTCATGTCCTCGTTCGGAAGTCTGGTCGCTTACTTTTATCATGACTACTGTCCGTTAGAGGGTGTTGCTTTGGTCTCTCGCCCTCGCTCTCGCGCAGAGAGATGTTTTTTGGTTCTCTTCGAGCCTCGCAGTTCACAACGTAACGCGCTTGGTAGGAAAGCTCCTTTTGAGGACTTGATCTACATGACTGAGCGGAACATGACTCGAAAACGACAACGCGACTATTGAAAGAATCGATTCACATTGGTCTTTTATGAGCGAAAGTCTTCAGGACTTTTCCATCTTAGCCATATTAAGGATAACCTGTACTCACTGGGGGTTCAGTTGTTAGTTTAACGCTCGGACACGAAGAGCTTCCTTTCTTCATTAATCTTCTTCTGCACAAGAAAGAAATGTAAAAGAAAATTAAACAACTGGAAAACTAAGTTAGTTCAGATTTCCGCAAAACTTTGGAAATGCAATCCAGTACGGCAACGTATACTATTGCACATTTCTTGAACTGCTCTTAGACAAATCTTGGCTTTTATTGAACAGAAACCGGGTTTCTGAGACTATTTAGGCGATAGGCCAAGAATAAGTAGTGTTCTCTAAGCTGAACTGTATGTTCATTAATCTGGAATAAGGAAATGTATGTTGTCGTAAGAGCGCACAGTTTCTAAATGCATAGTAAACGTCTTGGAAAGACTAGAGTTCTCAACACTACCCCATTGCTCAGTTGAGCCACTGCCAATTCTATCTACCAGAGATCTACTCGCTATTCTTCCAACAGTCTCGGATTTCCATCAAGCTTTGCCGCTTAGACGATTTATAAAAGTCTCTCACGTCATTCGTGCACCACTATAGCTCCCGGTCTGCAATGACGTCGGGACACCATATTGCGCAATGTGAAGCTCGAATTGTCCTGTAACGCTTGGACAAATCACATTTTTTGGTTACGAGAATTCAACAGGAAATAGCAAATATTCAACTACACGTCACACACAAAAGGATTAATCATCCTCTTTCATCTACAGCGACGAATGAGCGACTATATGACACTACCACTATAGCAAGACTCAGACACCGCTGCTGTCAGAAGGTAATACACGATTTCAATTAGAGAAACATTCTAAACGAGAGTGGAAGGACTCAGTACCCAGTTGGTGCCTTGAGAGGAACATATGAACGGTCGTTACCTTTGTAATGCATTTCTTTTTCACTTGATACCATAAATTTCATCTACTGTGTTGATCTCCATCAACGTCCTCGAGAAGTACATAGTCTGTCACAATCATTTCGTTCTGGTTCTTTTTGGAGGGTCTCCTGACTCCACTCGCACTTCTAGATGCTGAATAACAGTTACTACTTTGTCCTTCACAGAATGTAATCTCGGTAGACGATGAGTTCTCATAGGGAAGCAGATCCTCCGCAAGTGCAGTTTTTTTGTCGTAACAAGGCATACGAATACTATAACAATTGTCTTTCGCAGTCTGTATTCAGACGTTAAGTCCATAGGCTTTATGGTCCGCCAGCGAGGTCATTACTTTCCCAGATATTCTCTCGCGCACCGCTTGGTAACAAGGCATCAGTTCCTGCGCATTTCATACCCTTGGGATCTTCATGACAGATGATCAATGCATTGCGAAGGAAGACATCTTGTCCTGCATTGCAAAGCTTTCTTAAAGAGGACCTTCTTTTATACTATTCTAGTCATTATGTTCATTAGAACAGGGGAATGCGGAGGTAAACATCTCATGTTCTACATAGGATGATATCGATGGCTTTCTCCATAGGAGAACTAGTAAGCGAATGAGTTCAATCTGAATTTGTGCAATAGAAGCTCCCAAAATGTCTCAGATATCATTGGACCTCTCCAGATACTCATTGACTGATGTAATCAAAGATATCAAGTGGAGAAGGCGAACTTAGTGGCCCAAATCTACACCAAATCTCGCTTTTGTGCTAAGTACATCGCAAGAGCAAGAGGTCAATATTAAATAGCTATGCGGTCCTGGACAAGGGTCCACTGTGAGGTAAGCGCCACGTCATTCACAGGCAATGTGTGTACGGGCATCTTCTCTTTCTTCAGATGACCATAAGCAGTAAATTGACATACTCTCCACTTATGACCATTCTCCTCCACTTCAAGAGACGAGCAATGTGAGGGGCGTAAATGTGTTGGTTTCGCAGAAGGGACATCCTCAAGCCTTTCGCACAAGGTTTGACGAAGGGACTGTCTTGTCCTTGGTCTTCGCCTCGGAGACTCCTCCACTCTTTGGGTTTATTTTCTTGCGTGATCTCATCCTGGGCCATCGTGGAATCCTTTTATTAAATTCCCTCTCTCATGGTGCAATCTTGAGTTGCTCGTTCGCGAATTTGGTACCTCCCAAACTTCTAACCTGGTCCATCATATGAGTTATATCGACTCTCTATTTATCTTAGCCAGAGTCCCAAGGCAATAATGCCAGTGACACATAAGTAGGGCGATCTTCTGACAAGAGTGGACCTTCGAAAATTTCTCTCAGGTGGGCATTCATCTGATTCATAAGCACGCACTTCTATATCTTCGCGTACAGTCTTAATTTTCAGCACGGAGTCAGAGATATCTATAGCATTCTCCATTGCGCTTCAGAGCGCGACCCACGAGAATATCTTTAAACTGACTGGCACTCGCGTTCGTACACGAGAACTGTAAAACTGATTGATCATCGGCTGGGCTCTGAATCTTAGAGACGAGTGGTTTAAACCTCGAGGCGACAATCCTGATAATTTCGAGTGGAGAATATACCTAGAAGATCCGTCAGGAAGGGTCTGATTCGAAGTGTGCTACAGAACGTAGTCGAAGGAGGGACCAGAAAGAATATCAGAGGAGGAGGAAAAACAATAGGAAGTGTTAATTTTGGAGCAAGAAGATAAGTTGGAGGTCTATGTAGGGCTCTCTGCGGTCATAGACCCTACTCTATAGTTGAAACGTGTAGCCGAATTGAAGAAGTCCGTATGAGAAATTGACGGTCGCTGCATTTGAATTACTAGTAGCGGTACTATTGAATAGATAAATAGAATAAACGAGAAATTATGAGTGGTTTCGGGCAAGATAAGAACAGGTGGCGAAGTATTATCTATGATAGATGCGAACGGTGATTAGACAGAACTTGAGCCAAGTATAGACTTAGGAATTGAATTATACTTCATAGAAGAATAAATGAGGAACTAGAGAACGACGGTGACTACCCAACTGCGATGAAGAAGCTTGAAACCCGCGTACAAAAACTAGCGGAACTTGCGAGCAGAAGTGAGAAAAAGGAGCGAGAAGGAATAAATTTTCATGCGAAAATAGAAGGAAAAGTCCTTCTCTCTCTCCTAGGGGGTATAATACCGCCAGCTCGTGCCCCGTCCTTCCATCCTCCAAATTTTGAAATTTGAACAGCAAGGAAGGGAAATTTGGGCGGAGCCTGCAGTTTTTGTGACAATTTAATGCTGGGCGAACTCCCAAGGTGGCGAAATGAATGCTTGGCAGGGCCACCTGTTCACGAAGGCTCTCTTCCAAGGCAAAAAAAAAAAAAAAAAAAAAAACTCTCCTTTTGCCTTTCATTTGATTTACAATTATAGTTGCGCAATGTAAAATTAATGTAAAATTGGATCAAACACCCCTAAATCCACGATTTACGGGGTCTTTGAGGGGCAAGATTGTGGCACGGAAAACCCCAGGCCACGTGTCTCAAAATACTGGTCAAACGATCACGTGGCAAACGCCACCCGTATACAATATTCCAGAACCAAACGGTACGGAGAACCGACGTTTCTACGCCAAAAACGGTAGAGTAGGGACGCTCGGAAACCGGATGGATGGACAAGTGTCAACCCATCCAAGTGTTTCCCTTGGTTTTGAAGGGATTCCTATAAATACCCAATACCAAAGGAAAACACACAATTCTCATTAGCATTTATTGCAAGAACTCCCAACTACTTTCTCATCTCTAGCTTTGGCACTTTTAATTTAAACTCCACCTTACTTACATATGTTCATCGGGAGGGAGATATCCAAATAGGTATTATTCTCCTTTGTGCAGTGCCAGGCGCTCAACGTTTCTCAGCCAGGAGGTCAAGAACGGTGAAGAACAAGCTCACCGTGCAATAGTAGGTTCAGCTCTCCGACGGATGCATTGACGGAAGCTCACCCCTCTCTCAACCCAGAACTAGGGAAATATGTCAGCAGGCCACGTCATCGACATTTTTACTTGCTACAGCAGTAGTTTTTTCTAAAATCAGTAAAAAGTGGATAGTTGTCGCAATTCTATCGAATATATTGTAACTTTGATCAATTGTGCAATAAACAAACGGATGAATGAGTGACTAGTAAAAACAACATGTGATCACATATGCAGTTTCAGGATGTTGTATTTTAGGTAATAGAACAACAATACATCATTTTCCGGCAATTTATACAACTTGTGATCATGTGTAGGACTACTCTACACTTTGTTGTAATTCTCTATCATCTCTCGCGTAGTTGAGTGATATGATTACGGAATTCTTCACTCCGATTATTTATATACAAAAATATTGGTTCCATCATTTCCCTCATCATCTTATGAATAATATACCAGGCATAATTATTATTGTACTCCTGTTATAACATTTATTTTAGCATATAATTATGAGTATATCATTTTCTTGCCAAATAACACACTTTCATCTCAGTCAAATGACTTATCCTTAAGCTTGTATCTACTAGTAAGTATAATACTGCGAAGGTAACTATGTACTTGTAATAAAAGTTGCATCTTACCAAGTTCCAACTCCAACCTTAAGTTGTGGATGTGTGTATTATTTATCAAGATCTATCCAAAGGGTGAAGGTCTATCCTATAAAGGTCAATAAGAGACCAGACGAGATTTTCGATCCGAAAAAGTTTTATTAATAATCCATGTAATTATTACCTTTTAAAAAATTCCGATAGATATGTATTTATGTTTTTATTAGTTGTGCAAAAGTATATTATATATCTCACAAGTATATCCTTTAACTTGAAATTTACATCTGATTAAAAAAATTTGATCTGACAAGATATTTTGTACACATTTAGTCAGTAGGCACTATTTTTCTTTTTCACTAAATGTCATCTATATCCTTATCTTGCGAATTCAAAATATAGTAGTGAGAAAGACAAGTCTAGATATCTTGGTCATCCACCAATAAAACAAGTATTTGTTTGCAAGGTCAACTATATACTGCCCAGCCCATTTTATTTGTGTTATTCAGAGAAAATTTTAGTCCTATCTCGTAAATATACTACTATTGTACATATCAGTGATAATATTGTTAATTATGAAAAAAATAAAGTTACTTCATAACAAATGCATTAAATCAATTGGTATTTTCTCCATCAATTACGATATTGTCACTAATATGCAATTTTAGTGTATTCACTGGATAAACTAGAAATTGCTTTTATGTTCCATACATTTAGCATGTTATTTACATTTGGTGCGTTGCTAAAAGATTTTAGTAATTTAGATAAAAGAATAAATGTGTATATATGCAAAATTTTGGAAATGTATTACGGAATAGATTGTTTTTTATTAAGTGATTATATTACTTGTTTTTTCATGATAATTTATGTTTAATGATTACTATTAGGATTAATTGCAATGTTGAATTTCAAAAGAGTAATTAATTAAGTGTTTAGATAAATAAAATAGGTAAAAATAAAAAGTTTTTAAAATAGGTTGTGAACATACAATTAAAACATTCAAAAACGAAAAGTATTTGTTTGTCGAGGTCAACTATATTATTACTATGTAAACTTCCTTAATTTTACGAGGTATTTTTTTGTTTATTTAATAATGTTTGCAACTGTATAAAAACCATAGTTTAAGTCTTCTTTAATTAGGGTGCTAATTAGCCATCTTCATGTTTTAGAAGTGTTAATTATTAATACACCATAAAAACACAAATCTTCCACTTAATTAAATTTTACAATTCTAGCAATCTGCTAATTAGGCTCCAAAACCTCAATAATTTACATCACATTTTTGTTTACTACTCCTCCTATTAAGTGTAGTGGTGCTTAACAATTTACCCTATGTAAGAGGAAGAAGCCTTGAATCATAACAAGAAAGAAGGTTCAAACCAACTAAGGAACCGTTAAAACTATTGAGGTAAGTTTCATACATAATAATATGGTTACGTTCTCGATAATAGTTATATTTGATTTCTTTTGGTATGTGCCGCGTAATTTTTTTCGTCGAACTATCTACTTCCTCCATTTCGAATTCTTGTAACAAAGGGTTTTTTTAAGATGCGAAAATTTCTTTTGTTGCAAGCATTTGAAAATGGAAGAAGTATATGTATTTATTGAGTAGTTTATATTTGTATGGACTTTTTCTTACTACAGGGCGATGACGGGATGTGGTTGATTGCGTAGATGTGTACAACCAACCGCTTTCATCATCCACTCCTTAAAGATCAAAAATACAGGTTTTGATCGACTACCGTAACTATATAATATACCCATATTCTCATTATACTCCCTCCATATCATAATTTCAGTACGATTAGACAATTGTTTTTTATCAATTTGATGTCAAATCGTTCTAAAATTATGATACGGTAGGAGTATACGTCATTTGGTTAATTGGTTAGTTTAGTTTCAAGTACCACTCACTTTCAAAATCCTAAGAATACGATATCATTTATTGTCTTTAATTCGTAACTCTTTGAACACCCATAATATTTTAGCGACTATACTCACAAAAAAAACCACTAAAATGAATAAGAGTCAATTTAATTTACCTTAATATTCGGAAGCACATATATTTTGGCTATACATATAATATTATTTATTTATGCTTCCCCATCCTTTCCCCACTCATTTTGTCATATGTTAATAGAGTAATATGCCTAAGGGTATTCTTGTGATCATGAATCGCATCCTACTTGTTTTAGGGTGAGCAATCGAACTTAAAAATTAAACTTCAAGAAGACTTCCATGACTTACCACACCATCAAATACAATTTTACCAAAAAATTGTGGATTGATACGAAGTACTTCCCTAATAAATTTTGCATTTTAACCAAAAACAAAAGGCAAAAAACTTGTCAACAAAAGATTATAACCTTAAAAAATTAAGTACGTACGTACATGATCAAATATCAAATGGCCGGGTTAAATTCAATTTAATTTTCATTGACTTTGTTCAGTCATTTTCTTTTCAACAAAAGACTATTACTGAGTATGTTTTATAATTTTATTCTTATCAAAATTCAAACATATGACTAATTGTGTTATAATTAAACATCACCTTGATGACAGTGAGGTTATATACACTAATAATGGACTCGATCTTTACATATATATATAATATAACAATAGCTTTTTATGCACACAATGCGTGCGATTTTCTGTCACACACTGATTGCAGAATAAGATGAGCAAGATATGTGAGAAGAGGTATCGAGTTCTAGGTACTCACGTGTGTATCTAAAGGTTCTTATCCAGTATATAATTATTAATTCTAAATAAACATAAAATCGTTGAATATAATTTCTAGGTTGAGAGGAGGATAACTGGCGAATTGGTTAACTAAAAGCTTGCGTGAATTAATTTTAGAAGGGAGAGGAGGCCAGAAGAGATTTGAACATGTGACCTCTACATCACGTTGGCTCTGATACCATGTTAACCGGATCATCTTAACCAAAAGTTGAAGCTTATAGTTGAGACTTGAGACCCAAGAATATATTATATACTCTGATCTATAACATACGTTTTGTTTGGTATGCTGATGATTTGGTAGAAGGATCCGAGTTCATTTCCTAGTAATTCAAATGGAAGCAAACCTGCACCGGATCTTATACAACCATGGCATAGATATGGTTCTTGTTCAGAAGGGACCGTTCCAATCCGAAGGAGGCAACTTCAAGACACGAACTCTACTATCATAGGCCCACACCGCGAGGCAAGTCTAAACTCCACTTTATTTTTATTTTAACCCTACTCTTCAAAACATTAATTACTCGATCTGTCCCACTAAGATTGCAACATTTTCACGTGGAACAATCTTAGTTTGAATCTTCATGACGTCTACTAATTAAACTTGTGTATCATAATAGTCTCCAATAATAATTTGTGTACGTAATTATGTTAGAGTATTTGTTTAACGTTTCGTTGTTCTACACTTATGCATACATATGAAAACTACAGTATGCTAGTGTCTTGGCATACCCTACCACGGAGAAGTGGTTCTATGGAGGACGCGGCCAGCTAAGTCTCTGGGAACCGGTTGTATCGAGGCCTAGGGATTTCAGTGCTTCAACACTAACTGTATCACTTACTGAAGAAGGAGCTTTTCTAATGGTTGGATGGATTGTAAGTACTACTTATATTGTCAACAACTTCTATATGGTACCATCGTAATTGGCTTATCACTTCCTTGCGATATCAGGTTAACCCAGTGCGATATGATGACACCGATCAAGGGTTTTTCATTACTGGACGTAAGTATACACGATTTCATCTAATACAAAAGATTGGTTGCTCAATTGGTCTTGTAAAAATCTCCTCCATTTCTTGTACTAGTATTTTTTGCACGCGATGCGTGCGTGGCAAACAAATAAATATTATAGACTTTCGTATTTTTTTCTATATCAATAATTCAATGATTTTAGTTGTTCATTCTATCGTTAGTCAAATATGAAGTATGTTAAAATAAAGAAATATATAAGGAAAAAATTGTGCTTAACTAATATAGATTGACGAATAATATGTGAGACAATATAATTAATGCACAATTTAATAGTATAACTGGTGTATCGTTATAACTATACTAAATTTCCATGTTGTCCACAATTATCGTATCATGAATATCATCTAATTAGTGTACTTTTAATATGAAATTCTAAATTTTACTTTTTTTCTCTCATTGTGTCAATCTTATCAAATTATTTTGTCATTGAATTCTTTTATTAGTGTACTTAGATTATGCAATGTTCTATTGTTACAATATTATGTTAAGAAAAGAAAATAACTTTAAATATTACTTAATTAGTATTCAATTGAAATTTCAAAAGTAATGGTCATTTTTAACTTGCCATTTATGAACAATTGAAATTGAAAATAAAAAGAGATGATAAAGGTATTTTTTAAATATTGTAAATTAAATTAATACAAGGATATGATAGTCATTTCATGGGTCATTAAGAGTATGGTGGACATTTTGTAGGGGACACCATCTTCCTCCCCCTTCACTTATATATATAGAGATCAGTCTGGTATATGCATCAGTGAACAACAAAATAATACTCCTCCGTTTTTTTAATTGTTCAAACGAAATGGCACGGTGTTTAAGGGTTGATTGATTTGAATAAAATAGTTGAGTAAGTTGGGGTAAAAGTTGAATATTAGGTAAAAGAGTAATGTGTGAATGAAATTTTATGGGAAATAGTAATTTTGGTTGAAAGATGGGTAAGTAATGAGAAGTTGACTTTAGAAAGGGTAAGTCATTAATGTTAAGAGTAATATAAGTAGGTAAAATGTGAAAATAGTTATTTTAGATTGGTTTGGAACAATTATTTAAACATCCAAATAGATAACGATACAATTAAAAACGGAGGGAGTATATATACTGAACTACTTCTGAATTGGTTATGAACGAAACAGACAGATAGTTCCGAATCTACTGGTTGCTTATGACCTTGACTGTGATTGGTTTTGTGCAAGTCAACGAAAATATTCTATAGGCAGCGAGGCTCGAATCAGTTCTTACATTGCGGCGGACCACCAGCTGTGCTCGAATTCACCATTTTTCTGGTATGTATATAGTCTTTACATCCTACATTACTTAACCATATTGACAATTTTTATCTGTATGTAAAAAATGCTTTGTAAAAATGCAGAGCGAAAGTCCGGGAATTGGTGGCTGTTTAGTGGGGAATGAACCAGTGGGTTACTGGCCTGGCCGCGCTGTTCAGTGGCATTCCAGAAGGAGCCTGAGGAGGGGTTTCGTGGGCAGGACATGGTTATACTTGAGTCAGGTCCGCATGGTCACACACTGCGATACAGACATGGTAGAACGGACTGTTCCTGATAGTGGCGATAACAGGCTAGCTTTATTTGGTTCCCTGTCAATATGGTCGACAGTAGCAGTTACTCTGCTTCAAAGACACGTAGACCTTATCGACGTTGCTGGGCTATCCTGACTATACGCCACTGGTGTTACATCTGTGAGCTTTTCCGGAGTTTATGCACGCCTGATGGATGGTCAGTGTTTCCTTGTTCGGTGGCCTGGCCGAAGACTCAAGATGCTCCCTTAAATATTAATGTAGGTTCGTATTTCTCATGATCTGAATCTGAGTCTAGTGCCTGTGCATATGAGGTGTGCCTTGGTTTTGCTGTGGTTGTTGTAACATAATATGGTTTGAATGATAACAAGGTCATGGAGTATATCCTAAAAGTAACAAACTTTTAATAAACTAAAACAATCTTGCAGTTTTTATTAAAAATAGCTTGAATGTAATTTAAGTTTGATTATCTGCGTCTGGCAATAACTAGTTATGACAATTTATTTGACAAAAACGATGTGTATATCTGAAATGTTGTAATACTAAATTAATAGATCAGTAGTCTAAAATTAGCTCTCATATAGTGCATGTCATGCCTTGATGCGACCGAACCGGGTAGTACTCTGTTACCTCTTATGGTTAGCCCACCAACAATTTGCAATTTTGGTAGTCTTTCTTGCAGTGTGCAGCTCTGCAGGTGCCGAAGTCCTATATGAATCGGCGGCCCAGTCTTAAGATTTCGGGACTTCTGTACTCGCCAGTACGATCTTAAATTGTCATACTAATAGCTGCTGCCCTGCATGCATTCATTAGTTAATAATAGTAGTTCAATAGTCCATGTTAGTATCGAAAGTGTAACTCCTTATTTCGATTTTTGTCAGTGTTTTCTTAACACCAAAAATATGAAATGATAATCTACGAAACATTTTTTTTACAGCTCACAAAGTAATAATCCCTATGTCCTAACACAAGAAATAAAAAAACCGCGTATATGTAGTCTGAAACTTAGCAAATAGCATAATATCTCCTGCAATTTCACATAAAAAAATTTAGCCTCACTAATAAAGAAAAAATGTATGTCTCATCACTGGTATCTACTTACAAAAAATGTTCCGTTCTTTCTTCGTGTATTAAATTTGACTATACGCGCAGTCTGATTCACATCGCTAAATCTAGGAGATGAGTAGTCGCTTTAATCACTGTGCATTCTTTCATTGCTGCAAACTCTGTTGTATAGCTTTGTCCGAAATTTCAAGTTTAGGAGCATAGGAAATTAATGTAGATTGCATGAGTATACATATGATGTCTTGCCCTTTTTAGGACAGCTTGATTTGCTTGTCCGAGCTTAGCAATGTTTAGCTTCTACCATAGGTAACCTTGAGCTGGTACACAGATATCGAAGTTGTGTTGAAGTTCGCCCATCTGCTTAAAGGCTGGCAGCGAAGCATTAGGTAAGGATGGGCATTATATGGTGCAAAGTACATGATGCATTCAAGGATACCGGCGCCAGCTAACTCCAAGGGTGGGTTGATCCAGGACTCTCAGCTCCGCGTGGTGGTAGTTAGTGTCCACCACCTTCACTGTAAATGAGTCCCTATGTTACTTCGGGAGCGAGAAGCATTAGGGTACACAGGCTATACGATAAGCCTCCGAAGTGAGCAGATTCACATGGGATGAACATTGATGTTGAGTGGTTGGATAGACTAGCACATAGGCAATATACTATTTGCAGGTTTAACTGAAAAATATGTGCAGAGCTAGGTAGCCTACACGTGTAGGGTCGGCGTTGTAGTGGAAGAAGCAGAGGGGCTTTTCGGGTGGATGTCAGCAGTAAGCTTTGGTTTTCTGAGGCTTCCGTTTCTTGATCTGCTGTGCCATGATGGAGCCTTCTGGAATATACTTAATGGTAACATAGTCCTTACCAAAGGGCAGGTGCTCTTTGTTTTAGTATGTTACAGAACGTTAATTACATATTTTGCAGTCACCGATAACATAGCTAAACATGTAATAAAATTAGCATTGCATTTTACATACAGATTAACCAATCAAATGGAAATAGGAAATGAGAAATCGTAGTATAGATCGAATATGATACCTTCCTAATCCATGGCTAATCGACGTCTACTTGCTTGGACGAAGAGTTGCTGCGACTGTCATGAGAAAGGTTCGCATAACAGGACAGTATGTCAGACACTTTAGTGGAATTTCAAGAACATTAATGCAAACTTTGTGCATGAAATTAAGAACAAACAAGTGTTAAATTAAACTTACTGTATGATTGTGTTCCTTGCTTTCTGAAAATCCGCTTGACCCATCATCTTTGCTACAACMTCAGGGGATATGACAGTAGTTGGCGATGCACAATCCTTCAGTTTAGAGTTTGCGCGATCTTTATTTTCTTCTGGTTGGCTATTTCCTTTTGCAACGTTAACATATTTTTCATCTARATGATCCATAACATGAGTGATAACAGATTCGAGACCCGAATCGTATCTCAATAGAGTAGAACCACTGCCAACTGCTGACACCTTTGCCTTCTCATCAGTAACACCACCTCTGCAGACTCTCTCTGTSTCCRTAGGCATATCCGTATCACCTTCAGCATTGATGATTTCAGCTTCACCCAGCTCACCGCTATCGTTTCGTTTGATTGTATTGTCAGGCTCCAATGGCACACTCAGAGTAATAATATTTTCATGATCAGTTAACATCTGTGAACCAACAACTTTCTTTGCYCCTGATGATGTTTGCAGTTCTAAAGTGCAACTAGGACTAATCGTCGACGAAATTCTATTCTTGTATGAATCCGAACTCATCCATGGATGATGACCCTCTTTGTTTTGTGGAGTGGTAGGCCATTTGAGCTGTGGCTCAATGCATAAAGTTTGCTTCCCACTAGTATAAATTGATGCAGCAGAATTCTGCTTGTAAGGGGAAAACATACTCTTTTCTTTACCAACACCCTATAACCCAAAATCAATCATTTTTATCAGAAATAAATAAATTAACACACTAATTAATCATACATATTTAAACAAACAACCTATAATGGTTGAAAGAGAACTCACATGGCTCGACGCGGTCGGCARATTTGTMAGCATACATGCCTTGACAGGAGGAGGAGGAGGTAATGAAGAAGATGGTGTGTTGCAAGATTTTTGAGAAGAAATTGATAATTGTTGATCATAAAGAGCCATTTTGTTTCTAGGAGGTGCCCTTGTTCCTATTTTCTTAGTATCATTCACATGAAGCCTTGGAAACAAAGGTCCTCCAATTTTACCATCTCCCTTTTCTCCTTTTACTATCTCCAATCCCATTTTCACTTTTAAATTAAGCGTTTTTTTTCTATAAAATAAAAATTAACGATCATAGAAAGTATTAAACAAAAATGTTTACGTAAAATATTAAAATTCCGCTATCCCATCGATCAAGGAAAGTTAACGAATCTTTCTTTAATGAGCTGAGTGGGAGATATGTAGTAATTATAAATCGTGTGATTTAAAATTTCAAATCGATAAATTAAATGACTATGGATGTGGAATGCTTAAAGTATCAAAATACTATATAAATTACAGTGCGATGAAAAAGAATTTGAAGAACGGTGAAAAATCAATAAATGTAAGTGATCAATCTATATGTATATCACACCAATTCACAACCTACACTTCATAACAAATCAATTTAAGGAGTATAAAACCAGTATCAAATTTAAAAGATTCAAAATGATTTGATTGATTTGACATCAAAATAATATTAGCGATGAGAGAAAGGTTTATCATGTGGAATTTTTACTAGAAAAATCGAAGTTTTTTTTAGAAAATAATATAAAGAAAGTTATTTATATCTATTAATTTTAATTGGAAAAAAAAATAGTGATTCTGAAAGAATTTAATTTGTGAGACTTTAGTGGAAAGAGCAGTACACTTTTCCTATAAGAAAAGCTAGTTTTAAGTTGGAGATGACAATTCTCACTTAATTAAATCGAGGTCAAAATACGTAACACGTGTATGAGTTTATTGTACGGATATATATTTAGCGTATTTTTTAACAAGTAAATCAAGTAAATAACTCTTGCGTTTTGCTTATATCAATCGATGGATTTCAAAGTAATTTATTTGCAAAAAAATGACAAGAAAGAAAAAAATATTGCTTCGACTATTACGCATAAATTAGGGTTAGAAGTTTTAGAGATTTTATTTGGATCTATCCTTTGTTTTAAGGGACAAGATTTAGGTAATGAGTTTTAAAAAAGAATAAAATATATTAGAGAGATTTTGAATTAAAAATTAATACATGTGAATTGTTCAAACAATTCTAGATCATAGCATTGTAAACTTAGTTTATGAGGACTATAAATTTGAAACTACTCACTCCAAAGTTTTCTAGCTAGATGGCTTAAAATAATTAGTTTAAAATTAAAATCTTGGTCTTACATTTGAGAGAGGTCTTGTGTTTAGCAAATCACACTTAAATATATGAAGTGTGATCAGACAAATTCATTGTATCATAAGCTACTGGTTACTAATTTGTGCACTACGGTAATATGTGCAATATAATAATATAATTATAAAAAATTGAGTAATAATTTTTAGCACTTTGTAACTCCGTCTAAGTAATAAGTATATTGCAAATCGAATAAATTATTATTTCTCTAAAAGATTTTACCGAGTATTATTAGGAGTAATTTTGAGTGTAGAAAAAATTTAAATGATTAAATTTTACAATTAAAATTGAGGAAAATTATGTTACTCCTCCGGTTGATTAACAGAGAATGATTGGTACGTAATGATAATGGTAGTGTCACATCGGACACCCAACATGCTCTTGCTTCGAGTGATAATATGAATTAAAATAAAATTTGTAGTAAAATTTAATAATAATAATAAGTTACAAATTATTGGTTAAGTTGTATAAGCACATAAATCAAATTTCATATGAATGATTTAAGGTTCACTATCTTTCATTATTTTATATGAATCACCAAAAATAATATTGTATAAATAATATTCAAGTGTATAATGAACTAAAAAACTAAAAATACAAATTAACTAAAATATAAATTATTAAATATAAATTGTTACAGCGTAAAATGAAGTAAGATTGGATTTAATATCCAACAGTAATTCAAGGTATCTTCTCACTGAGTTTTATAATAGAATATATGATCGCAGAAGTTGCTTCACAATAGGTTGACTCCTTAAAAAATGGCTTTTAACTCTTTCATGAAATTTAAAAGTTGACAATTTCTTTTTTTTTATTTTCTTTACACATCGCTGAATTGTTAGAATCTTTTAAAAATAGAATAATTCTAGAAGAAAAAGAATGATTAATGATTTGACAATTGACATCGGTCAAAAACAAAATTCAACCAATTAAAAATATGTAATCAAAGAGAATCACCATAATTGACAACTATGGCCCAGTATGGCCTAATCACGCCCCACAAATTCTTAGTGCACTCGGCTTCATTTTCATGTTTGTAACTGTGGAACCCGAGACGTAAATGCTATATATATGACCTACTCTTCTCAATATGATGCTCGGGCAAAATGTTCATGTCTAAAATACAGATGTTCATTTTTAAATGTTTATCTGCGAATACAAATTTTATCTAAAATTGCTCGTAATATAAGTATGCCTCTGATCCGTTTTTGATTTTTTTTACGTTGTAAAATTGACTTATTAAGCGGAATTAGTAGAGTGTCATGAGGCTCGGCTCCAAGGCGCTGAATCGCGTCAACAGTGGCAATTACTTCGCCTGAAAACTTCGTGCCAGACAAAATCGAGCACTGGCACTCACCGACATGGATCTCAGGCCTTCATCATGAATGCTGAAGCTCAAAATGCCTCAATGTGGAAAAGTGGGGGTCTCGCTGTAGTCGTCTTTTTCGGGCCCGAGGCCCAAAACTTTTACCAAAATGCTAAAATTGTAATCGATCGCAGACGACAAAAAATAAAAATTGACTCCGCCTATGCTTCGGTCAAATAAGTCGTGACCAAACCGCGCAAAATTTCGGCTCCGGACTTTTTATGATCACCCTCTAGAAATTCGACTATTTAAAAAATATTATTAGTATTATATTGAAAGTTGTATTATCTTTTAATTTGTTTGAGAGTGTATGTGCTGCAAAAATTAGAGTAGAATATTTTATATTTAAAAATAAACGGGACTACGGATAAGTTGCGTAAAAATCAGAGAGATTAAATCAGTAAATAATAAGAGATATTCTTTATGACATTATTATCATAAGGATAGGCATGCGGAGGAGTCAAAGGGATGCGTGTTTCCCTGCTTAAATGATACTTTATAACTTTCCTATACTGAATTTAAACTTTTATTGAATGAAGAGCCCGTAATCGACCCATTTCTCTTATTATGGATTAAATCGCAACTATGTCTTTATTATGTGATTTACATAGTACAAAGCTAAATCATATGAACATTAGTCCAGATTGAATTGAAACCAAGTAAAAAAAAAAAAACTAACTAAAAAAAAATAACATCAATATGGCGTATAATAGTATTATTAATGTTAATTTTTACCCAAACTAACTTACAATTATAGATGAAATTAGTAAATTGACAATTAGTTATAAAACATTTTCAGTCGTTAATACATTCTAATAATCATTTTAACTGATAATATTGACAAGTTTATACGTCTAAGCACCGGCATGCGGCACATAAAATTGATCAGTAGACTACCCTCTCAATGTACTCGCTATCCCAATGTCTCTTTAATATCTACATATTCTCATTATCCTTGACACTACATTCTCGAACTCTTGAGTTAAATCTCATATTAGTCATAGCTACTAAAAAGTTTACAGGTCATGTACCTACTAATCTACTAACTTACCAACGCCTAATACTACCACAATTAATCCTAATCTAATTCCACTCCCTAATTAATAGTCTCCTCTTTTTTTTTGTCCTATCAACTACCCGATATATTAATACACCAAACCTCTATTTACTTCACGTGATCTAAACCATCCCGCCCCAATGTCACGCATTCTTACTTCTCTCTCATCAAAAACGCGCAAAACGAAGCCCTATTTACACCTCCCCGACGCTTTTGAACCTGCCCTTCTTTCCCCCGAATCTCATCTGTCTTCTTCGATTTCTTCAATTCATCCTTCAACGTTCTATCTGGCTCCGTTTTTTGTTTAATTTTTTTCATAAACCTAAATTCCAGCCATATAACTAACGATAGTACGTAGTTGATCCCTTCAAAAGTTCCTAAACCCTATTTTGGGGCAAAAGATGTGGATCCTGCTCCTTTGCGTTAAAGCCTTCAACAACTTATAGAGGAGAGCGTAGAGGAGGCTTGGTGCAACTTATTCATCCTCGATTGGAGTGGTTGCTCGTTCGACTTGTTAAGTGTTCTCCTATATGGTATGGTCTTTGTGAACTGTTGCTTGAGTTTCGATAGTGCTTCCGCCCTAGCGAACACTCTGAATTCGATCTGGGTTGGGTATGTTGGATTCGAGGGCAATGCAGAGGGTGATGAGAGGGAGATGGGGCAGGGTTGGAGAAAGGAAGGAGTTAGGGTTGATAAGGGTGATGCGGTGAAGTGACAAGGGGAAGGGAGAAAGTTGAGAAGGAGTACAATGAAGGAGAAGAAGACAGATTGTCTGTTGTCTTCTTCGATGGAAGGGAGTAGTGAGTGGCTAAAAACTTGTAGAGAGGGCTAAGAAAGTGGCTGCAAAGTTAAAGGGTGGCGTGAGGAGATGGAGAAAAGTGGTCTCAAAAGTGGCGAGGTTGGTAAGGAGTGTGAGGTGTTCCCTGGAGTAGAGGTGTTCAATTAGGAAGATGGTTCGATTGTCACCGGTGAAGGAGGAAGAGGGAACTGACTCTCCCTACAGATCTTGGAGAGTTTGTTTCTGACATCAGGCATCTCCCCCTAAGTATTTCGCACTCTTGGCAGGCTCTCCAAAGCCTCCCTACTGTTGACTTGTGCACCCCAAACTTGTTGGCCACTTGCTTAATGCCCATAAGGCACTTTCCCCATTTGCATCTCAACAAGTGTACAAAGTTGTCTTTTTGTTTTTGGTGAAGTCTTTCCCTTTCCCCTTTCAATCTGACTTGCCATTGCTGAGATGCAGATGTAATGAGAGTAAAGCCCTTCTTCAAGCAGCACTATGATGAGGAAAGAAATCTTCATCATACCCATCCTCCATTTTGCTAATCAGGAGAGAGAAATGAAGAGAACTGAATTGGTTTGATTTTTTGGAAATATGTGTAAAAAGTACTTAAGGCTAGTTTACATCAGAGATCATGTATAAGTTTTGGTATTGAATCACCTTTGTTTGATGAAGACAAGGCGCCACTGCTTGAGGTTTGATGAAAATGCTGTATCTGTAATCGAACATGGAGTATATAAGGCAAAGGCCAAAAGTTGAAAGGAAAATTTTGAATGTGGAGGGAATTTAATTTTGGCTTCCAAAAAATTTCCCCCTTTATTTTTCCTTTTCACTGGAATGACCAAAGCCACCAATGTGTCCACAAATCTTTGTCTTATTCATCAAATGCTTTCCCTCCCTTTTTAAGACCCACTTATATCTACTTCTCTCTTTACTTTACAACTAATGACAATTTACGCTTATTTGCAATGTTAATGCAACTTTAACTAAAGAGTTGCGAGAATAATGTACGGAGGGCAGTATTAATTATTTTAGGGTAACAATAACTTAATGAAAAAATAAAGTATAAAAAAAAATAAAAATAAAAGAGACAATAAAAAAACGTAAAAACAAACTAAAACGAATGGAATAGTATAACTCCCATAGAACTGCCTCCTATAATAATCGGAGTAACACCGAAATATATTCGTGAAAAAAACAACAACAACAACAAAAGAGGAAGTAAAGGACATCACACAAAAAGATTGTATGTTTTGCTGAAATTATTGTCGTTTTCAACTTTGGGATGTTCCACTTTTAGCGTCGCAATTTTCCCGTCTAAAATTAATTATGGCGCTTCATGCTTCTTCCTACACTACATGCCTTCCTCTAGTCGCTGACTCTGGTAATTTCCTCTTTTTTTTTATTTTTATTTTAATGTTGTTCTTTAGTTTAAGCTTGCATTATTATTGTTATACTCGAATTTTCAGTTACTACTCTATTGTTGAGCTTATATTATACTCGTAATTCTGGAAATTGGGTTGCAATGTTGTTGTTGTTTGCCCTAAAATGAGTAATTGAATGAGTATAATTCAACCATTACTTATTATATTCAAGAGAAAGAGGCAAGGCACAKCAACAAATTGTTGACAAAAGTTTAATTGTTAAGAAATGGATCTTAAAAATATTTAGGACTTATTAGACTCAATTGACTCTAGTTAGACTGATTGGAATTTTTAAGTGATATGAACTTATTTCGAATTATTGAACTTGAAACTTCAATTTTTAAGGTGAATAGAATGCAACCTTGATTAAGATTTGATGGTCTTGAATTTCTGTTTTACTTGTCTATCACTAGAAAATTCACTTTTTAGCTTTTTGTATAGTTATTAGAGTATTAGACCATGTAGTTTTACTGTTTTAGTKTGCCCTTWGAACTTGTAAGYCTATGTTCTCYTCAACTTATTTCAYTAAGTTTTAYTAAAAAWAAGTTCAGTTCCGCAAAGTTCAGTTGACGAGAACAGAGCCTCCTAAGTTAGAAGTTATAACACAATTGAGACRCATTATGGAGCTCTCATATGYTGGATTTGGTGAGAACTYATTATGGTCTAGATGAATGCAAATCTAGTAATCTAGTATCTACTATTTATACATTGGAAGTTCTTAATGGTGCTTTACTTTCATGGAAGAATGTCTTTTGGAATTTTCTTATATGTCGTTGCTATCGCCATTTGCAAGCTGCTTGGTTTAGCATTTTTTGTCTTTCTTCCCATCGGAAAAAGAACTATTTGGCAGTCTTCCTTCATTTAAGTTCTTAGGTAAATGAAGAATGTGTATTTTATTTATTAAAGTATGTTTTATTTTATTTGAATGTATGATTTCTGGCCTTTGTTATTTTGTAATTTGTATGGTCCCCATATATGTGTTTTGATTTGCTTATTTATACTCCCTTAGTTTTTTTTAGCTACTTCGTTTCCAGTTGCATATCTCCCAAGAACGAACATTGACCGTTAATATCTTTATATGTAGAGATGGTTAAGATCTAACATCAAGCATTTAACAATCCCTTATATATCCAAAAAAATCCACTTGAGCATGGCATGCGAATTGCTAAACTAACCATTATATTTCTACTTGTAGGGAGTGACGAGAACCATGGTCATGACCCAATTGCTTCGATTGTTCCAATTCATATTGTCACCAATGCATCTCAGCTTCCTGAGGAACTTCTGAATCCTTCTCATGATAGACAGTTAGTTATTGGATTTGATTGTGAAGGTGTACATCTCTCTCGACATGGACCTCTTTGCATTATGCAGGTTTGATTTGCCTCTTTCTCTTCTCATACCGACGCACATGGATACGCCTGCTCCAAGATACTTCATCTGTTATGTTATATTGGCAATATGTATTTTTTTAATGTTTGTCTATGCATAAGCTTGATTCTTTCCATTCTTATGATATTTCAACATGTTGACTTTTCTACTATGCACTCATCACACCTTGCCTTCTATTTATATAGGGAATTATATGAGATCTTGCTTTGTTCATCCCAATGTGTACTGTAAATTATATACATTTGATTGTTTTGAATATTGTAAATACATAACTAAAGATACGTGGTCAAAATTGTGCCAACATGATTGAAACTCCAAATGTTGCAATTAAAAAAAATGAATAAAGTATTAGAACAACATTATCAAAAGTTGATATGTTAGATTTTAAATCAAGACTAATCTAACAATATGTTACATGCTATTATATGATTTTTATATTAGCAAATCATATAGCCAAACTTAGTGCATGTATAGTGCAAAAGACAAAATGTTAAATTTATAACAAAATATAAACATTACTTGTTATGTTTGCTGAAATGTATCTTTTCTAACTTTATATTCTATAATTTAGCGAAACATGAGAGCTTTCAATTACATGAGTCTTAGAAAATCAGCTTAAGTATAAAGAAAATCTGTATGCTGTGCTTTAAACCGATATTGTCTAAGAATGACATAGCATTTCTAATTGTACGTAGATAACACTTTTAGAGTAGGCAAACTTTTAGAGTAGACATATTTGTTTCACTCAATAACTCTCCACTTATGGGATTAAGACTTTGATTGATTGATACAAAATAGGTTATGTAACAGTGTAACCAGTCTCACAGGTTAGGGTTGATTGTCACAAAATGCATATCTCACAAGCAACACAAGTCTTTTTTACAAGCTTTTTATTTGTGATTTTCCTCACATTTGACACTGTAATATACTTCCTGGTAATCACCCATTCTAGAGACTACTATCAACCCAACACGCTTAACTTTGGAGTATCTTGGTAATGAGCTCCCTTAAAAAACAAAGTGGCCCCTGTTGAAATGACTAGCACCTCAAATCTCTTTTGAGCAATCATGTGAAATGCGTTACAATCGGGTGAGGATTTTCTTTATCATAAGTTTCAAACTTAACTGTTTGAAAGATAGAGTGTTTGCTTGTATCAGTAAACGATACCTATTAGTTATGGTGAAATTGACTTTAAAAAACCAATAACTCTCCTGCTGCTTCCTTGTTGAACTTTCCCTGGAAGGAACTAAATTGCCGAACATATTACATTCTTTCCAACTTAAACCAACTCGCTCACGGTTCCCCTGAGATTCGCGACCTCAAGCCGGTGTCCACGAGATGACCCCCCCTCTTGGCTAATTATTACTAATGGAGTCTGTCGTAGTAGGCGCGTATTGAGTCAAACGCAGCCGAGGTGATAAAAGGGCGGCCTCTGATTGTAATGCGCGATCAATAGACCGATCTACTCTTTGAAGCGTTGTCGTTCGACCTAATGGCACTATGACTGATACATACCCCCAGAAGATGCTAATTAGAGCGGGTTGGAATGAGTAGACTCCAGGAAAGCTCGTACCCGACATAAGATTAGACATCTGGAAGGTGTCCCCTCTAGAAACCCTGATTAGAATTTGTGTGACCCTACGAAGCTCATATCTCCTTTTTTGGCTGTTCATGTCAGTCCATTTGTGTCGTGCACCTAAAAATACCTTTTGTACTAGGAACCTTAATATGCCATTTTGCCCAGGCGTTTTCCCGTGAGTGGTACTTGGTTGTAAGCTCCCTTTTGTACGTCCCAATTTTCGTTCGGATGAGAAAAGAGGATGGTTAGATACAACCAGCACTCATGGTTTGTGGTATCTAGTAGTTATCCACACGAATATGTTCGCCCTGCGCCTACAAACGTCCAATTATTCTAGCGTGGAAAAAACCGGCCACTCTTCTATCCCTGAAATAGGGTCTATAAGCTGCGATCTCGACATACCAACTCCTGCATGCAGTATAATGACAAATCGGGAACATATGCCCTTTATGGACGGCCCCATGGGTTAAACTTTATCGGTGGACCCATAAGTGATTGGATCCGGCATTTCGGGAATGTAAATATAGGATACAAATAGCCTGTGGCCCCACTGACGCCCAGTACCCCATACGTGGGAATCCCGAATGGTAGGGAGAAGAAAAAGAAAAAGGCAAAAGTTGAAGACGCCCAGGAAATAATAGGAGAGCAACGCAGTGACACGCTGCCTCATGCCAGGCAAGGGATGAGTGCAACATGGGCATGTAAAGTGACGGGAATATTCCAATGATCGCCCTAAAATGCCACGCCCACTGGCGCTGTATAGAGTTTTCTAATACCTAGAAAGTGAAAGATGTGTGACTGATTGATCACGATGGCCCATGAACCCATTACCTAACCAAGAGTTTAGAGGGAAATGTCTAGTATTGTAAATTGCGAGGAATTGAAAAGTGAATTGTTTTGAAGTTACCATATGCAAGTAAATTCCAGACGACGTCTTTGCTGTTGTCGTTACTCCCGAATGATGATCTGCCCGTTACACACTCCGGGCATCGCCCCAGAGGGATGGTCCAAAGCTGAGTTTGGAAAGAGGCGACATAAAGCCAGTCCAATGACTCAAATATATACTCTCTACCCATTTTTTATCCTCTTTCCTTGGCGATCTTCAAGGCCATAAAGAGCCGCCCATGGCCTCCTCTTCCAAGGCTATGATGCAAGCAGCTGCTTGGATAGTGGAGTATGTTACTTAAAAGCGATATCTGTGCCCGTTTCGTATCTCTAGAGGCGAAATTATTTATTTGGTACGTGTCTAATCCTACATCGTGTAATTGTGGTCTAGAGTCTATACGTGGTAATTAATAAGCTACCATTGTATCCTTGCGTGTTAAGCCTCCGTAAGTCTCAAAATTATGGTGACCGTGCTCGGATGTGTGTGATGGACTTAACCTGCCCGTTTTTGCAACAGAAGCTAACCTGTTTCTATATAGAATTGACCTACCCCACCTTCCAAAAGTATGACGACACAACTGGTGGACTCTACGGCAAAGACACGCCCTTATTCAGCTTTCCGAATGGAGCGCGAAACGACCGATGCTTACCTCATGCATAAAATTACCCATGTGCAAGTGTAAGCTTAAAGACCAGCCTACCTATCAGGCATTACAAGCCTTTCATTACCAAATGGGGGCGTCTGACTATAGCTGTACCAAAAGTTGTCTGATTGCCGTCTTTTGGCTATGAAGAACCATCAGCTATTGGCTGTGTGTCTCTGTCAAAATTCTTTCACCCAGAGGGCTGAATTCGATCAAAGATCTTTCAGTAAGTCCAAATAAGGGCATCAAAGATGTGATGAGCATTTTATGTGGATTGAACATGATTTTGTGAAAATAAAGCTCATTCGACTTAAAAGAATACATGCCAGCATGTGAGTGGCCTTAGACCTAAGGAGAGGTTCACCCTCCTACCCTCTCTCTTCATCTTGGAAATGAGAATGGAACTTAGTAATCGCATGTCGCGCTCGTACATCACCATAAGTATGAGTTGTTGTCCTAAATATTTGGCGTCAAAAGAGTGTGCAAAATTGTCTGGTGCCATTCCTTGTCTAGAATGAAGTAATTATGAGGAGGAAATTTTTGAGTGACTTAATCTGCACAAAAAAATATCCCCACCGGCCAAGTCCTCTGAACAATGCGAGATACGGCTCTTGGTTTCCTTTAGAAATACGACTGCAACTAAGATGTTTGCCTCAATCCACAGAGGCCTGAACTGGGCTGTATACCCTATGGCAGCTACCTTGGCTGCTTCCTCCTTGAGGAGGAACAAGGGATCGAGTGATAGGGTACAAAGTATGGCCCGTCTTCCTAGTTCGGCTTGCGATAAGACGTTTTCATTTCCTCTTCGTGGGATACGCCACGTATGACTAGTGCAGAAGCGCGGATCCTTCCCGAGCATGTCTTTTCAGTTAGCAAGAGGGACACCTTCACATACCGATACCAAGAGGACTTCGACCCACAGCCTTAGGAATTGGCGTGACCTTCAGCTTCTACCGTGTCCCATTGGGTGTGAGTCATGAAATGCGCGTCTGTGTGAAATGCTGTTGGGTGGTGTTTGTTATCGATTTAGTTGCATGGATTGGGCGTCCCGATCCACTCACCGTGCCCTATATATAGGTTTAATCACACCGTAGTGATTTAATACGCATTCCACTGTATCAAGACAAATTTTGGTGTGACCTTAACTAGTTGGTGCTCCTCCACAATGATCCAGGTCCACAGTATATCCCACCAAGTGTGGGTTACTGGGATCATGGATTGGTCACGTGAGACATTTTAATCTTTGAAGTAATTAGCGCTCCATTTGTCAGATCCGCATAGTGAGTCTGTCTTTGGCCTCCCCTGTACTCGTTGGTTCTCATTTGTGAGTATCCACTGTGCTTAAATCATAAACAATTTTGCAACAATTCCAATATTGGTTATAAATTCTTTGGAGTTGATGTTGACTGTCGACTATAGACCGCCACACAAACACCACCTTAGCGTATACTACTCTGTGGTGTTGTGGTGGCTGGGGCCTATTATCCTGTACAAACCTCACCCGAACCTTGTATCTGGAACGTAATGGATCAAGGCTTGATTACACTTGATTTGTTATGTCACCATAGGATATTAATAAGGTGTCTTAGTAAACCAAGCCCGACCAGGTGCTAATGTAAACCCAGAGATTTATCTTGACTTTAATGATCTCTTCGTGGAACAATTTAGCGATACCATATAAGAATATACCAGAATTTGTCTTTAAATATCTAAAGTATATACAAGTGTGATAAGGAAAGAGAAACATAAACTAGATGATAATACGAAGAGACATCGGAGAGAAGACATGTAAGCGAGAGTCTAGACTAAAGACAAGATTTTTGAGTTAATTTTATGCTTTTGGAGCATGTGTGTCCGTCCTCACGCTTGCCACTGCAAACAAAGTCAAGTATGTTTTTAGATTAAAACTCAAAGGAATCGCCCTATCGATTTGAATTGCTAAATTGAGAGCGAAACAAAGCGATTAGTTATTAACGAAATATTAACAATATGCATAATAATGAAGTGTTAGTAATGCACTATAGGATTATAGGAGCTAAAATAATTAAATGAAGTGATGAGAGCAACAAGGAATTTCGATAAAAAGCCGACTATTAGGAAATATCTCTATGGAAAACATTGAAGACACTAACCTATAGTAGAAGGAATAAATCATCAGGCTATACATTGATTTACAATCAACACTGAAAAAAAGGAGATAGATCTTCTAATATCACTGATTTTTTAATTTGACAGTCTAATCAACTCATAACAATGGTTAATCAATTTAAAAGTTGAGTACAAAAGGAATCTAAGAGAGCATAGACCGTGAAAAAGTGTATCGGTTATTGAGACAGTGAATGTAAGATATACGAGATTGAGTGAGGAACGCGGTGATAAATTATGCGACTATGTTGGATTAGCGAAAGGAAAGAGAGAGAATCGATGCTTTGAATCAAAGAAAGGTATTCGAAATGTGTATGGTAGTGTGCTTTTTGTGATCCTTCGCAAGAGAATGCATAGTACGCTAAAAACATGTGTGGGGTGTCTCAGGGGAAATTGTAATGCTTCGTGAAGTTATAATATGAAGAGGTGATGGCGGAGATAGTCAATGCGTAGAGGTCCAATTCGTCTGTCACATTTACCACCTCTTGCCCTTGCTTCAAATCTTTATCCAATCCCCAATGGAAATTGTAATTCACCTCCTCTCCTCTCTGTGCGAGGTGCTTTCCCCCCGTGTTACCTTTCCTCCATTCCTGTTGTAGCTATCCAACATAGGAGTGGCAGGAGGTTTAGTATTTGGGTTTTTCTTATATTGGTCTCCCGATGCACTTAAGCAATTACTTAGTGTCGTGAGAGTCAGAAGGATGAACCCCTGTCGTACATATACTCTGAGCTAGATCCAAGTGTGAGGAACGACTCATCATTTAACCGCTGTCCTTTTACAGCCTTTAGCGTTATACAGACGTTACCATATTGCACAACAGCGTATATAGCTCTGTCGTAACTACCCTCGAGCGGATTATGCTCCTTTACCTAAGTTTGCTTTAATAATTTTATTTAGTGAGCAAATTTCGTATGTCATTTTTCATTATAACCTATTAGACCCCATTGTAAGACTGACGTTCTAATAATATTTACTCTCGTTTCTGCTAATGGAGCGTAATATACGCTCCTGGGCCTTTACTAGTGTATCAGTTTCTCCATTAGGTTATTTACTCTCCATTCCCATCTCTTGTAACACAGCGTATTATACGCTCTGCTTCACTGTAAATGCGCCTATTGTAACTAGTATTTTCGAAAAAATCATACCTCCGATTAATATTTTCCTGTGCTTGATTTCCCCTTCCCGAATGTTCAATTATCCAGATTTTATCTACTGTGATTCGACGGAGACAACGTAGACAAACCGAAACTTGCTCATCGTTCCCCACCATATGCAAGATGGGTTCTGAGGGTCTCTAGTAATTGATCTCCCATGTATTTGGCACACAGTAAGTCTTTCATTTTCTCAATCCTCATTTATAGTATTTAACCTGCGTTTATGGTTTTCCTGTGCGTCTATTTAACCATATTAGCTGAGATTGATTTCATTTGAGAAAAGTCCACCTAAGAAAATCAGAGAAATTGAACAATAATGTATTCTTAGACTGGCACATATACTCCGCGAGATTCAGAGAAAATCTTCGCTCGATATGAACACATTATTCCGGGAACAATCTCCCAAAGAACAAGCATATCCCAAGTGAGCTGCATCATTGGCCAGCTGGTCACACTTGCTTTGAAAACCTTTCTCTGAGCTTACATTATCGTGAGTAAAACGCAAAAGAAGAAATGATTGTGTATGCCTATGTATAGTGGACCTTTGCTCATGATAGTATCAATCCCTTGTGGAATACTTGCAGTTTCGTGAGCGATGCCTCACGATAACTCTTCACTGATTCTTTGTGAGTTCCTAAAGGTCAATTCTTTTATCGTGGACCGTTATCAAACTCAAAACTCCGATAGATCGCGCCAATCCCCTCCCCTTCTAGTTCCAGGGTCTTGCTGCTAAAACCTTACACAATTGCATAACCTTGTGAATCTGGTGAATCCGATTTTATGTAATCTCTTAACGATCTATACTGGTTTGCACCTCTTACTCATTTGGGGAAACCCATTTCAGGTGTCTACAGAACCCCCACTTTGACTTGAGTCTGGAGAACGTAGTACACGGTAAACTGAAACTGTTGAGTCAAGATGATTGATGCGATTCGTGACGTATGCACCATATTCTCAATATAGACGAGTTATCTATGCTGACTCTCACTGAATATATGAATTACCCTTTTTTCATGCGCTATTGGTTTTTGATTGCTCTTATGAGCTGAAAATTAACAAATTTACCATTCTAAATTTATGATTATGATTATGCACTAAGCTTAAGGATGGACAATTCTTTCACTTAATGTTTTATAGCAATTTACCTGCTCCTTATCTGGCTTAATTTAGCTAATACCAATAGCTGGTACCTGACAGATATAATACACAAAAAATAACAAAGGTTAGTTATTACCTGTAGTAACCTGTTGTCCCCATATTCCTGTGGGTGGAAATGTTTTTTGTATTAGAGACTGGATGTCTCCAATTGTTAACTCGCGGTGTCTGTAGTCACCTTAAAGCAGGCACCATATCGTTGTTACCGTTCGTGCACCTGCACATGGATACATACAAGTGGCTTGAATGTAATATGTCAACATAGATGCGCTTGTAGCGTTCCTAACTCCCTAGTCTCGCAAGAAACACCTAGAGCATGATTGCATAGTGACCTATGTGATCTAGATCTAGAGAGTTCTAGTAATATTATGACTAGACAGGCAGTTGTAAAATCATACGAGCTGATGATATCAAGACAGAAAAGCATTATTGGACAAAATGTGATTGGGTTATGGCCATTATTAGGGCATTGGCCTGGATGGTTGACAGAGCGTCCAGTTGTCCTTGCCCCTCATGAGGCTTGGGGGGCTCTGATACACTGAGCTGTTACGTGCAGCGAAGGCCGACCAACCCCTGTGATCTAGGATCCCTGTCAAGTCTAGATCAAAGGGTGTTTCTTTATACTTTGACCGGGAATGGCCTTGAATTGAATGTAATGATGTGCATAGACAAGAGAGGAAGGATGTGGTGATTGATGTAATTGGATTGTGGCAAAGAGGAAGAGCCATTGTTGTGTACTCATTTGGAAGGACCCACCCCCCTGTTTGACGCGCGTATGACCACTTAGTTCACCTTCAGAGTCTTTTTATAAAGGAGCTACCAATCGTTTTATAGGATGTATCTGTATCATTCTGGATTTCTTTTGGTGATTTTTGCTGTCCATCTAAATAAGAGCTAACACCAAGTTGAAGGTGAAATTTGCAGTGCAAGTGTAATACTGATCTTGTAATCTGAGTGGCTGACCTATCAAAGTAATTAGAGAGATCATGATCTTTTATTTATTTGAATTTTTCTGAAGTGCGTCATTAAGTAGTCATTGATTTTTTGAAAGAGTCTTTTGAATTTGGGCGAAGGGCCTGTCTAGTCTGGTTCTAGACAAT
>SNQN01001786.1:30095-43162 GCA_008642245.1 Bassia scoparia | reverse complement strand
CATGTAATTATTTTGAGAGCATAGCATGATTGGTCATTTCTCATTTAATTAGCTGAGAGTGTTAGCTAACTAGCAGTTCAGTAACACCGTCTTTCAGAGTCAGTATCACTGCTCTGAAATTTCGAATTATTTGCTCGTTTGTACCACTGATGTCCTGCTGTATTATTTGCGAGCTCAGAAGACTAYTAAGCATTAGCTAGGAAACAAGATCATCTGAGTGTTGTTTTCATTCTTGTCAGAAGGGGGCATGTAATGAGCTACGATCCAATATTGGACCATCAAAGGTAGATCTACTCGAGGGCGCGTCACGGTCCTCTTAATTTCTCTTATCCGAACTATCCGATAAGTGACAACATATAGTATATTCTTAAATATTACAGATTAAAATCTACTACTTCGTAATAAATTCAGATAAATTCATATCAGTTTTAAACAAACGTCGTCTTAAATGCCGAATCACGGAATCTTGTTATAAGAAACACACCATAGAGAGAGATGGGAGGAATGAAAGCGAGTTTTATCTGCGGAGAAAATGTCAGAAATGGTCGGCAGGAAGACCACACGCATACAGGTTGGATGAAGATTGAAGATGAGCCATTTCTTTCACAAAAATACTGGAGATTGAAGTAATAAGGACTAAAAAGAGTCACTCTCATAGTTTTTTTTTTTTTTTTTTTGTATACCACCCGGTTCACCCTTTTGGGCTAATTCGGATTCGATAATCAATTCTGGGTAATTAGGTTCCAGTTCTCTCCCAATTATTGTTGCGGGGGATCGAACTCATGTTCTTCCTACCAAGTGTAGTCTCAATCACCACTATACCAACAATCAATTGATAGAGTCATTCTCATAGTGCTGACTGCAAAGTGCCAAGGAGATAAAACAGTGTGAAAACTGTCTAGGACAATTACGTACCATTWATTGTACATGGAACTTGTATCAAAAACCTCGCATCCACTCACTTCACTCCTCTAGCCTTTGTCACATCACTACCCATTCGTGTTTCAATGTTACAACTTACAACTACAAATTCTGTATCTCGCGTTATCTTTTTATTTGTCGCGGCTTGCCTAACGCCATGTGTCATATKTGCGTTGAGAAAAATCGATTAAAAGTTAATTAATTCTACTAGTTATAGATTAGAGGTGAGCAAGTTAGGATTCGGACTCGATTAAAAAAAAAGATATTTTTTGTCCGATGGTTCGAGTCGAYCTATAGTCCTAAAATTTAGGACTAGGGCTAAGGTATTTCGAGCTTTTGGGGCAAAAGTCCAAAATGGCCTTGATACAAGGATCGTCCAGCCGTCCAGGCTTTCGGGCTGAAAAGTAGGGACGAATCGGATGTTATTTGGTCACCTCTATCTTTAATGGGTGGGTGTGTTATATTTTCATTTTGGCTCTAATTATTCTCTGTTAATTTTTCAACATTAACCCTTAATCAATGATAAACTCTTAATCCAAATTGATTAGAGATGATCAAAGGTGGGAGTGTGGGATGATGATTCTTATGAAACATCGATGCTGATAAAGCTTAAAAACCAATCTACGAAATAGATAGCGTAGTTTCAACTATTTACTTAAACTTTTAGTTGATTTTTTTTTTTGTTTGACAATTGAATGTTATTTCAATGCAATTTCGAATAAGGTTCTGTTCTCGTCAATTGAATCTTGCTAAATTGAACTTATTTTTACTGAACTGAACTTATTTTTACTGAAACTTTAACAAATTTCTTAAGAATTGAACAAACTTATTTTTAAAAATGAGGATAATGCGAATATGTTCTAGGATCTATTGGAATCGGAAAGGGAGTTTGTCAAACGAGCCTGGGCCGCGCCCGCCACGGGGAGTGCAAGTCTACATCACAAGACCAAAGAGGTTCCACCTCAAAATCATATGGTAATGAGAGAAGTAACCCCTTAGCCTTATAATGTGGTCTCAACTCTCGAATTCTTTCGATGTGAGATTTATCACCACAACAGAGTTGAAACCGAATTTACTATAGGTAAACGTCTTCCGATTCACCAACAACTATACATATACATATTCATATTCATATTCATATTCAACAAGAAAATAAAGCTAAGGCATGCATGCATATCCTAATCGTATGCTTTTTCCAATGAATTGACAAATTTGTTCTATGCATGAGAAGGACATAGCACAATCAAATTATAGCAACAATAATTCATTTATTAATTAAATGCTCATTTGTTAGTAGCAGCACAAGAAAGTGTAATTTTCATAGGCTTTCCTTTCATTGTTGATGCTATACGTGATATGTGGTGCGTGAATGCATGTGAATATTGGACCAGCTACCTAGCTAACGGTGGATGGGCTAGCTAATTAAGATATGATAATAATAATAATAATACTAATAATATTGATGATGAATTATGTTTATCAAATTTCATACAATAATGTATGTGTATCACACAATGATACATAACTATCCAAATTAAATGTGAGACTTGAATTCAGCACTTCGCTCGATCTTCTAGCATTTTGCAAGATGGATAATGTATGTGCGTGCATTCGCTTATTCATTGTACGCGGAAACATTTAAGTATATATGATGATGGATGGGTTGTCCAAAGTAGATAGGGAACACCCGAAGTGAATAGCTCTTTTGCTCATCCTTTAATGGACACATGAGGTGTGAATAGTTGTAGAGGAAGTCGGATGTGTGCTCTGCGTTGTGTCGTGTGCATTTCCCTTGAACTAGGCAAATCATGATGACATAACTTCTAGGAAAGTGCTGGCCCTTTAATCTCATAATCAGATATCTATCTAGTCTCCTATGAACTGAATTCGGACATCCTTCTTGACCATCATTCTCTAGAGTTGGCGCTGCCTTTTTTGCCGTCTCATCTTCGAGGAGAGTGTGCTCGAGCACTTCTTCCGTTCGTCTCGCGTCGTGTAGATCGAAAGGTTTGTCCTGGGTCCTCTTTTCTTCAGCTCCCCATGCTCTTTCTTGGGCATCAAGGCGAAGGAATTCACATACTCTAGCGTTCTAGAATTAGCGTTAAGCTGTTGTCGATGTTTGCCATTGGAAGTGTCTGTGATCAAGAACAGCGCTCGGGTTTGGGCTTTACTCTTGTACTCTTCTAGGCCCCAGGACAAGTGCGTCTTTGCATATCTTGCTGAAATCCAAGAAATGTACACTTAGAACCCAAAACAAAAGATTGTTCTATGAAAACTCTTAAGAACAAAACCTAACTCATACTTGGGGTTCTGGACCTTTAAGGAAACTGAACTCGAAATAGACTTGAATGGGCTAGACCTAAATCTATTTAAGGTGCAGGACTCGAAAGAAAGATATCAACTAGATGGCCTATTTCAGGATAAACCTCTAAGACCTCGGAGCCATTGAAACTGAATGGCCTAGCTTGAATCAAGGTTCCTAGGTTGAGTTATGATCAAACCTAGTTCAGTTTTAGTTGATTGAAGCGAACCTTAATTCAGACTAAGACTCCTTGGTGAATTGAATTGAACCAATTCAGGCTGTGTGAAGTTCTGTATATTAGTAGGATCTGATTAACCCTTATTCAGTTTAAGGTTCAAAAGGTCGAATCTAGCAGATTTAAAGATTCTTGGATTGCGATCTAAACCTAGTCAAGTTCGTAGGTCGAATGAAGTTTTGAAATTTGAATTGCATTGAATTGACTTTGAAAATGGGCCTATATGGTATCATCGGAACCTTCATCGTCTTGACCATAGATTAAGGGAACTGGCTTAGTTGCGTGTTAAAGACTATTATCTGTATGTCGTAATACGGTTGAATGAAAATCACAATTAACAAGCCCATTATTGAAACACAAATCCTTATTCACTATTAAAGTCTCAGTCATCATAAGTAACATTAGGTCGCTGTTAATCTGATAGTTAAGCCATGTCCTAAGAAGATTAAGAGCTGTCCAATTTCACCTCCACAACATTGGTGATGTATGCCGATATACCCTTATAATACACCGCTCTGTAACACGTCATACGCCTGGCAGGCGGGATAGCTTTCGCCTTAGCCATTGCTGATCCATTAATCCACAGTGAATACCAAGATAAGATCCCCCTTACAAGGTGATTCTCGAGAAGATCACATGCTCTATTGAGACCAATGCCAAAGACATACCCTATTCGAAGGGTCACAAGCAAATTCAATTGATTTATGAATATGAAGACTACGAGACTTTCAAGTCTGTCCACCACACAAAATGGTATTATCCCCAAGTGAAGTCCCATAAAAACTGTTAGCGTCTCTGCCCGCCGGCCCTATGAGGAGGGCGTACCTACAGCTTCAGTGATCATGAGAGTACACAAGCCATGGAACGTCCCGCATGTGCAAAGTACACCGTTTGGGGTGTTTGCGTCGAATGGGTTGGGGAGATCTCCACGCGTCCTTATAGGTATATGTCCAGGAGAACTGCCTCTGAAAAGCAAGTTCTGGATGCCCAACTAGTTTCTTTCCCACCCAACAATGATACGTGTCACACGGGATTAGACACAAAGTGTGGTTCAGGGGACATGTACGAATCACGACTGTAAACCCAAATTCGCCCGCATGTAGCGCCTCTACCGGTCTCATTGTAGTTCCATAATTCATAACAATTAGAATTTCAAATATCAGTAATATAGAGGAAACCTCTTGAAAAATTTAAATTCGAGTTGACAAGCAACACTATCATTATCTCAGGTGTTTGTTGTTTTATTGTTACTAATACACCTTTAGTAGAGCGTGTTTCTTGCGACATGGTCACAAGGCTATCAACTTGATGTAGTCAAATGTTACAACTACAGTGCCTGTAGAAAAGCCGGTCTCCATGTCATTAATCTGCACTCTTTAATTTGATCAATGCGGCTAACTTCGCTCTTATCGTTTAAATCAAATAATTACTACAAGTGTGAATTAGATCGAGATATAAATAAATCACAAAACATCAGTGTCTGAAAACAAAGGTAGTAAGCATACTAATATGTATGTGTGTCCTCCTCAACCCTTGTCACTACAAACAATCAAATTGTTAGAATAAAACTGCAAAAGAACTCGCCGTGTTCGATTGACTATTGCTAAGTTTGAGGACAGTATAATTACGCGTTAGTATTGACGAGATAACAATTGTATAAGGTATCCTGAAAACCAAATACGCATGGAAAACATTGAAAAGCATTTAACGATCTACCTACTATTACATGGAAACGATTGACAGAGTGAGTCTTCCTACATATGTTTATATAGATTGAATTAAGACTCATAACAATGGTAGTCAAATATAAAATAACAAAAAGAATTAAAAGCAAAGATGTAAAGACAATATGTTCTTTGGTGATACACGATTGCTCAGATTTTGAACCCTAGTTACGCTTGTGACTCTCGAATAGAGAACGTACTCATGCTATTGTTTATACTTTTAAACGAATGCTGTTAGTAGTGTTTTGAGAGAGAGAGAGAGAGAACGTGTCCGGGAATTGTGCGTTTGAAGTGTATGGAAAATCGTGGGTCGAGGTGTGAAATTTGTAGTCTCGTCTCGGACTGCGCTAAAGGCAACCCAAAGAGTAATTGTTTTATACGCCCAGAGGCAAATCAAGTCTCCTTAGATCAGGCCACACAGTGTACAAACTCCTGCGTATATACGCACAGAACCGAAGAGCCATATCATAAATTACGCTTGGATTCTTTCCTGTGTATTAATGAGCGGAGCTCATTCATCTTTTACGTGTACATATACCCGATGCGTCTAGCCTCGCACACATGCGAGATTTAGTCAGACCTAAGCGTGCGAGCATGAAATATAGACTGAGCGTGTGAAAACTGTTTTCGATCAGGAGTCATATTATAACAGCCAGCTATGGAGCGTATATACCTCGCTGACCAAGACCGTATACTTACCCGCTCCATATATGCAGTATATTTATTAATTGTACGACCATCATGAATAGCTATTGCGTACTTATTTATCAAAAAACCCCTCGAAAATCACATATTTATGATTTCCCATCCCAGATTTTACTTCTCAAGCTCATACTATCTTAATCCTCGTGATTTACGACCTCACCCTAAGGACGCGACCCCTGCTTCTCAAAAGACTCAGAGACTATCTAGACATCAGTTCTAGAAGCTTATCCCCATCCATCGTTTCGATTTCTCCGTGAGTATTTACTTAATGTTATTGCATGTATTTGTTTGCCGTATATTGTTCTGACGCATTTCAAAATCATTGCTTATAATAATCAATCTCTCAAAAGAACTTATCTAGAAACACAATATCAGAATTAAACTATGATAATTTTCATAAATTTGACCTTGCGGATTTCAGTAAATCATTCTAATTGTTTTTACGAACTATGATTGAAAACATAGATCAGCAGCCATGAGAATCTTGCCACGCGTAAACTTGTTTCCGAACCATCCACTTTTGAGTCCTATTATCGAGTGGGTGATAACCGAAAAATATTAATCTTGCTGTTCTCGTGGTCATGTAAGACAACATCGCTAACAATAGATTCCAAGATATGTTAAATCTTACCTACAATCGTATTTTTTCCAACTTCGTGTACTGATTTTTATAGAAATGCATATCTTGTATCTGAGTCGCAGAAAGCAAAACGGTCGAACGCGGTTATTTTATAAGGTCGACGATTTCGGTGATCTCCGAGGATTAGGAAAGAACAAAAACACTGATTATTCCAGGCTTCACAGCGGTTGGGATGGTCCATCTCGGGGAGATGGTTCGTGAGTCGAAACTATAGTAGTCCATTCAACAATATTCGAGAGTTTATAAAACTGACACGACCTCAAAAGGCTCGGGGGCTATTTATCTTCCAAGTGGAGGTTCCGCTTTTCGCAGCGAAATATGGCTCGGGAAAAACAAGGGTTCAAAAAGGACAGAATTAAAGATCCAAAGGATGAACGCAGGACTTCTTATCTGCCTCAGGCTGTCATTCACTATTTTTTAGCGACTTAAAATCGTAGGTCTTTCTTATCACACATACAGCTTCTCGCCGTGCGAGCTTTTGGTCTATTAACTTTTGGTTTAGCTGCTCAGAAAGGCGCGTTGCCTAAAGCACCCAGTGTCACCCATAAGTCAAACGAACGCAAATCGCACGATGTATTGAGTAGGAGCGTCAACCATTGTCATCTGTTTAATGGGGATGACCATGCAAGTTGCGTCTAATTAAATAATTCATATAACAAGTTTTGACTCTAAATGTTAATTTTTCTGCGAGTCTAAAATACTCTGGTATAATTATCAACATTACACTCCTAACTAGCATCATTATGATAAATCTCATTATAACTCTCCAAAAAAATTGTACTATTTGATGCAGAATTTGAGTCACTAATTGAAGGTTAGGTGCGCCTTAGTCAATGTGGCTTTGCATGCGCAGCATATGAAATATGCTCCTGATTCTTATGCATCCCACACTGACCCTCTGAGGTTGGCTGATAACTTCTTAAAAACAGAGCGCGAGAGGCTGAGCGATCAATAGAAAAAACTAGACCCATTAGCGTGGTCTTCGTAACTCTGTGCTTGACCCATATGTGTTGGAGTATAACTCTATGCTTCTATTTTCTATCGCCATTTTATGTTCTTGTCCTCCTGTCAAACATGTTCCCTACAAGCGATTATTTTTGGTTTCCTTTGCGATAATTTGCAGCAAATAGTTCAGTATATTGTCACTATTCAGATAAGGCGCCTTAGAATTACTACTTGTCGAAAGAGTAATAAGATTGCAGACGATACTTGATTAGCTTGCCATGCCCATCTGTGCTTTCGATATTGAATATTCTTGACTCCAAAATATTGAAGTCTCTTTGCTATTCTTTCTTTTTTGATGGATAGAATAAACCCTTTCCATTGTTTTAATTTTTAGCAACCCGAATAAGTTGGAAGCCCATGGGTTAATTCACTCATTAGTCTAAACACTTTATCTATTATTTAATTTCTCGAGGCTAACTTTAACAAGAGCACGCAGACAACTGTAATCTTAAGTATTTTAGAACAACACTTTACTATCTCTCTGTTAAATGATAAAAAAAATGCAGGATTTAATGGCGGTGATCTCATGTTCTAGGATCTAATTGGAGTAACAATCGGAAAGTTGATTGCCGATCCGACGAGCCATTCGTGATGTTATCCGACCGCAAGGCCTCGATCGGCGGCTCGCGCAAGCCGACGGGCTTCAAGAGTCGCCGAACGCGTGCAAAGATATCCACCCGCACGAATTAGACCCCAAAGATACCGACGTGTTTTTGTTCTCCACCTCAAAGAGTCTAAATCCTTGACTTTATTTCTCTTAGAGTCGACGTATAAATTAAATAAGAGAAGACTCCAATCATAAACCCACTCATAGCGGCCCGACTTCTGTATTCAATGTCTGGTCGTCAGACTACTGCTTTTTTTTAAATTAAAGCATCGAAAATTCTCCTTTCTTGTCATGTGAGACTCTTTTTTATCACCACTAATCACGTAGTTCTTGCAAGGCCCTCCTCCTTCTTCGAACACAACACGCGCGAACCAATATTCTCAACTGACCTTATCTGCCTCAAAACGTCTTCCCCTCTGATTTCTATCCCGAACACCATCTCCTTACACCCCCTCTCTCCCTTTATTTCAAGACTATCTTCTACCCAACGCATCTTGATCCTCACTTCACCTCTCTTTATTCACATCTTCAGATTCTTCATTACTCTTCCACACACACAAAGCAAATCAACTACCTGCGATCTCTCACACGCGACCGCATCTGCACCGCTGACCACCCCATTACTCCCCGTAATCCGTTATGCTTCCTATCTCCTACTCTCAACTTTTAATAATAACCACTCATCATCTCTCTGTCAACCCAATGTTACATCATGTTCATCTCTGAAGCTGCTCGAATTTGTATGATCTTACAAAGAACACCTTGTAGCACATATTACAGAGAGTTCAACTACTAGCAATCTACATTACTATTTTCTTCTTTTCTTTTTTTTGATGATAGATCTGCCTATTTTTTATTTCACTGTAAATGCATCTTTCATTTGTTTACCAGCAGCTCCAATAAGAGCCGAATGAGTTTCTCATCTAATGTCGCCGTTTCTCTTGTTCAGTTGTTGATGCTTATTCATCATGATTATGTGTTGCATCAAATTTATGTTTTATTTTATTTATTTACGGCGAATTCTTATTGTCTGGCGTGCCAAGGTTGTGTGGTTGAGCGAAATTGCAAAGTTGTAATATATTGACATTGGATGAGACAAATGCAATCTCTTTTCCTGATTGTTGCCTATTTACCGCTACCTCCATAAGCGCCCTGTAGCCGCTTAATCGAAGTAAATGGGTGTTCGCCAGAGTTGCAGCGAAGCTTTGAACTAGCTAGTATTTAAGCACTCAATGTAATCCATCAATAATAATACTAATAATGGTATCTCTAGATTTTTTACTTTCATGTGGTTCTGTAGTGTCGGAATATAATCTTGTTTATACTCATTAATTTAGTCGCATACAGATTATAGATTCTGTTGTAGTTTCGAACACATAGAGACTCAGAACAATCAATTAAATGTGAGACTTGAATGCACACTCTCTCGATCTTCTGAGCAACTATGGCAAAACTTATGGGTCTTTTCCATTTCTTCAGATTGTAGCGCTGTGCTTTACGCTGTTCTGTTCTATCTCGTCTACGCTTTGGAATTCTGCAATACTATGATTAAACTAAAAATTGTGTTTTGCAATTTATTGAGATTTATAAAACGTAATGTCTCGTTTGTTTAATGAAACTTAGCAATCGTATATTTGCTTACGCATTATTCCTACATACTCGTCTCTCTCTATCTCTCTACTTTTATCTCTCTGATGTGCTCACATTCTTCCTCTACTATTACTTTCACAACTCTCTTACATTTGAGTTTACGAATATCTTACTTCACAATTACCGATTTTTGTCCCGTTTCTTCAATTCTCTATCGTAAAATCTACTGCCACTTGACCATATCCTTGTGTAGACTGGCTTTTCTGAAATTGATCTAGTTATAAATGTGTCTAATTGAAATAGAAGAAGAATTCTTGCTTGTTTGCTTCTTACAAAAGCAATAAGCATTTTCCTATTATGCGAGTAGTTAACGATAAAAAAATTATACATTCTCTTTCTCCATTCAGAAAAAAATATCGATATAATTGCTGTATATAATCAACTGGATACTGATCATTATTATAGACGGATTCGCTCAGGGAAATTTCATAAATTCACTTCTTCCATCACCCAATGGTGGCCGGTATTTCTTTCCCCGTCCCAGGACCTCCCAGACCTGAAGTTATATTCTTCTATCACCCAGTAGTCTCCCACACGAAGAACTCAACCAAAAACAAGCTCCATCGCCTAGCCCCATGGAGTACTTACTCATAATTTTAGACAATTTGTGTATATCACGTGGTCTATCCAACATCACATCACTAACTAAATGCCTAAATAGTCAACAATATTTCAAAACTAATACTTCTGTTGGGAAATGGAATGATTAAAAGTAATATTGTACGTTTTACAGCCCATTGTCTGAATGTACCTTGGATTCCCTTTACTACTGACTACTAGGGTTCATATTGAATGTCATGTCTTTGATACATTGTAACTTTTCATTAGAACATTACCACGTACAAGCAGAGGATTGTATCACGCAAATGCAGCGTGCATGGTAGGCTTTGTATATGGAACAATCGTGGCGCATGATCATATGTAAAAGGACAAAAGAATGCAAGAAGAATAAGAAGGCAGCACTAGGAGTTGAATACAAGTTTTGCGACACACACTAGATTAATTCATATCTTAGTGGTTGATTAAATGCTAACATTTGTCATCGTAATATTTTTTATGGTTCATTATTTTCTCTGTGCCTGTTTGCTTGATATATACAGTTCTGTTCCGTCTATGTGTTGCTGCAATGTGTAGTCTCATGTCAAGTATGGCGAAGCTTTGCACCCACAGCGCTTCTATTATGTCAAGTCATTTATTACATAGTCAACGTTATAATATGAGAACGGTAAAAAGAAATGACTATGCCCTTTTAATGCCAATATAATGGAACGGTCAAAGTATGGATAAAATCAAGACTTAATGCTGGTTTAGTCCGATAATATAAACGTTCTACACAATCTATCTCTCAATACTTATCTCTCTGCATCGCATCTCAGTGGTGATCTATATATTGACGTGACTAGACTTAAGGTTATTCTATATTAATCATTGGAATTATCTTATAATGGCAATATATACTCATATACTCAATTGCCTGACTCCTATATATAATCAGTAATGTTATATTTTCACATATATTTAAATGCACATTATTGTACATCCACAAATGTCAGAAGAATAAGGATGTCATATCAATTGGGAAGAGAACATATCTTCTATATAAATTAATGTCAAACTAGTGAATTGACTCTCATGCTATTTATATCATAGAGTGATGCTCAATTGATAATCATGTATTGTAAGAAATTTGTATTCTCATACAATATATAACAAGTATCTACCTAATATTCCCTGTCTAAACTATATTATTATTATTTCATTATTATTTCATATTATTATTATTTATTATATTTATTATTATTATTATTATTCATTATTATTATTTTATAGCTGAGTATAGTAGTATGATCAAACAGCTTGACATCTTATGTTACGTTTCTGTTCGTATGATATGGGTTTTGTCAACTCTGTCTAGCCCATGAAAAACCCTCAAAACCGAGAGAGGGACTTGGTTTGAGTGTTTCGAACTCCATACGAGCATGTCCACTTTCTCTTAGCCAAGGTTAGGGCTTTGGATCGATTCTTATACCAGCGTAATTGGGGTATTATTCCCACGACCCTTCCTTAGTATTAATCATTTTTGATATAAGATCGGTACAAGATCCACGTACTGTTTTTCGTTACAAACCACAAATAACAATAATGAAAACTTCGAAAACCAATGCCAATCATTCGTTCGTTGATTGGTAGTTAAGTGTCTACCAATTTTGAACCACCGCAATTTTTGGATTTCGAATTATTGCTAAATTGATCCTACTGCTCAACCTTTTGTCTTGTTCATATGAATGTACTTAGTGAACTCTCATCATATTGAAATTGGAGTGCAAATGTTCGTGAAGCAGCAAGACCAAAGATATTTAAAGTCTGTTTTAACTATTAATTAAAAGATATTACTGATCCAGCCTGAACTAGACCTAAATTTGAAAAACAATACATAAAAATAAACCACGTTCATGAAGCCTGCATGATCATGCATATAGCACAACTCCCGTAATGTATCCTTGGTACGTCCACCCGCTAAATTTTTAGCCAACATATAAGTATTATCTTACCAACATTTTACAACAATAATTTATCCGTAAAATAGAAATTAATACTTGTACAACTGTACGGAATAAAATTCATCTAGATTATGCTTACTTGCCGTACTAAAATTTATTTAATCGCTCTATATTTCATGTTACGTATTTCAATATGACATTTTACCGTAAGAACTTCAATCATAGAACTAACCGATAAAAATAAATTAATATTACCTGTATACCAAAAGCCCTAACAAATCGCCGCAACACCCAATAGGACGTTAGATAAGATAAGCCAAAAATGAATAATATTTTAAATATGAATATAAACATTAATTCACCGATTGACTGTGTGAATTTGACACTGCCCATTTCAATTTAATGTCATTTTAGATCAATATATTTATAACTTATCTAATACCCCGAGAATTCGAGCTCCATTAACAATATTTGTTTTTTTTCTCCTAATTTCTTACTCCGAATTAATTTGAAAAGTATAACGAGTAAAAAAAAAAGAGAGAGAAAAGAACAAGTAGGAGAAGAAGCTGATCGTTTTGGCGCACTGGAGAAGATAATGTGAAACAAAGAAAACAAGCAGAAGGAAGAATGACACTTGAAGTAATCATCAATCATGCAGATTTGTTTTATCATCAAGATACTCCACTCTCAATATTCAGATTGGTCCCAATTTTACAGGCTCTTTCGTTTTTTTTTTTAAAAAACTGTATCCCATGGTGATAGGGAGGATTCGGACCG
>SNQN01001786.1:2443-30070 GCA_008642245.1 Bassia scoparia | reverse complement strand
AATATATGGATGACGTTGATTCCTTTTATCTCTTCTAGTCTGATGCTTCCATGTGAACTTCTCTAAACTTTATGTTTTTCTAAACTAGTCCGATTTTCTAACTGTCTCGCCTGTTTTTTAACATGACACCAAATTCTTAGGCACTGGTGTTCTTTACTCAGAGAGTAAAATTAATGAATCACCTTCCAGTACTTGATCCAAATGATAGCCACTCAATGTTTGAGCTTCGAAACACTCAACGCTTAATAGTTTGATCATAGTCATTATCACGCCATCTTATGCCGATACCACAACTAACCTCGGCGCCCACTTGTCACCGTTGAGTTCCATACTGGACTTCTCTGAACAACACCCTACGAACCTTTGATTCCCTTAATTTCCTATCTCCATTTGCATGCCAATCCAGGCCTACCCGCCCTTCGTAATCGACGATATCAATACTCTTCTTGTATGTTGAATTCCTTCGGTATTCTACCTTAGTTCAGCTATCCATCATACGTATCTTATCTCTACTCCTTCTTGAGTATAAACTAAACCTGACCCCTCATTGAAGCAAATATTTATATCGTCCCTTATCTTAAGGTATTTTTGGAAGTTGTTAATTTCTAGCATTTTTTGCATTGACAATTGTCTTCCACGCCCCTCTCTATCCTTCAGCTTCCCCCCTCGACTTTCAACTGCTTAACAGGACGATCTATATTTTGTCGTAATTACGGATTCCTTTTCTTTCCTCCTTGAGTTCTGCATATTCACGTCTTTGGGTTCCGTCCCCCTCCCACTTCTTACGACCCTGTTGGGGCTATTCAAAAACATAACTTTACATTTTAAAAATCACTTGCTAGCTCAGGCTGACTCAAACCCTCGTGGAGTAAGTGCTTGGACTCCAATTTACTACCTAAACTCCGTATCCTTTGCCTTACACCATGTCTCCCCAGATGTCCTTCCCTTCATAATGATGCCCCTTCATTGTCCCACTTTTCTCAATGCCCTGATCTCTTCTACTGTTTTTCGTGTTCTTTTTCTGTTTTGTACACTACTTACATTGTTTTTCTTGCTCGTCGCCACTTAATGAATCCATTAATTCTCACTCTTCTTTCTAGCTGATAAATTCTATTCCTTTGGGCATTTAACCCGTAAGTCATTTTTTAAATCAGTCTTTTTCTTATTCAGCCTTCAGCATCCCTTCCCGAGTGTCTGCTCGACACTTAATATGGAGACATTTCATGCTCAGTTTGCCCCTTCGCCTCCGTTCATCTTGTTCTGTCTCCCCCACCCTTGTGTTCCATTAATTGAATTTGATGGTATCTAACCAGGCCTCTTGTTCTGTTACCCTCTCCGCGACCTCTTGCCCAATTTTCACCTCTCGTTCTTTCATTGCTCGCTTTTCTTGTTTTAGCCCCCGCCTCTAATGTTTCTCTAACCCTCCCCTCGCTTAAACCGATTTCCATTGAATAACCTACTTATTAAATGTCGCGGCTCTTGACACCCCTTGGCATTCCAACTCCTTATGAATATCCCTCTCCCCCTCTCCAGTCTTTTGACTATTTGATTTAACATTTTCGTAGACCACCTGTCTGGACTGCCTCTGCCATTACCACCCTATCAATATAGAGCCTTTTTTAATGCCCATTCTACTTGACCTTTGAAGGTTATTTCGTAATCTGAAGAAACTCTTATCATTTCACCCGTCTATTTACCTCAAAAAAAAAAAGACCATTTTTATAATAAAAAGAATATTGTTGAATCTACATAAATAAATAAGCACATCTACTCAACATAAATATACTCGTAGTCTAAAATGTAGTCAATAAGCATCATATTATATCTTTATTTTGGTAAAATTCGTAATAAATAATACATAGATTTAACAGTTCACGAAATATTATGTCATCATACCCTTCTCGTCCCCAATGTTGATGTTATACAACCTACTGTATGCAATCCTTAATCCGATTAATAACATAACAACTATAAATCTCAGAAAAGCATTAAAAAACAATAATATCATTGGCAAAAAGGTATAAAATTATCAATAAGAAATGCTTTGGCAAAAAACTACTACAATGTAAGTACCACAGTAATAGCTAAGCTATACTAAATAATATAAGCTTACACGAAGACAAAGAAAAAAACAGTAATATACTAAACATTACACAACTTTTATGAACAAAAAACATACTAATTAAGAATAATATCAAAATTTCTTGAGTTAACATATACCATAATTCGCACGACTCAAAATTTGATAACATGTCTAATCGCTAACCAAATTACCTAGATTGCCCATCAAATAAATCGTCCAAAAATAACAATAATGTTCAAAAGAAGATCGTCACAAGTAATTTCTCGCAACTCAAAGTTCTAATTATTAAGTATTAATTACTAGTTATATCATTATTAAACACTTATTTACAACGTTGAGGGTGGTTTATATGCCAAATTCTTCGGTAAAAAAATAAGAAGTAATATTACTATGCTATTTCAATGATACAACCATGCCCATTTATTAAACTTAGAAAAACTGATTCCAACCATGATATAGATTCACTGACAATCAAGATTAAATGGAGATAATGTTTAGAGAATAAAAGTAGCCAATTTCCCTTTTTCTAATAATTAAATTGAACACGAACTGGCCATATTAACTCACCCAATTGGTGCTTTGATCCCTTTACAAGATGTTTGTTCTTGCATAACCTGAGAATTCCAAATCCCAAATTTAATAGACAATTCCATCCCCTTAAAATTAACCAATTAGAAAGAGAAATTGATTTAAACTTTATATCCCAATTTTCACACTTCAATTGGGAGATTGCGGGCATCAGCAGATGGAAGAAATGAAATGTACTTGTCAAAATGAGGAATGAAGAATCATAAACTTAAAACCCCAACGTATCCAAGAACAAAGATGACTGTACACAGCAAAAATGAACGCCTTTCCCTTCGTGTCTATCTTGCGGCACATTAACCCCGTTCAAAACTTAGGTTATAGATAAAGTTGTTGCATAGTTTTGCCCTACACGCTCCACCCTTTTGAAGACTTTACTAAAAACAATGGCAAAACGATAGAATATCAAATTCTAATTGATGCGCCTAAGGGGTGAATTACAAGGAGTATTGAGAAGTTATTTGAAATAAATTATGTGCGAGGATATGAAATTGTGAAAATGGTTCGCCACCCTTTGTTTCTGTTTCTACTACTAGAAGATTCAATTTAATTACTATATGTGCAAGATATAGTGATGGTCAAACTGTCACAATAATGAATCAGTATGGAAGGAATTTTCCCGCCAAGACTCTTGCTGAAAAAGATGCAAAAGAAGACCAGCAAGCAACCTCCGTGTAATTAAGACAAAGCTAAGGGGAAAGTTGAAGTTCAAGTGTATGAGTTCAAGTGGGTGCTGATTAAAATTACGAATATGACATTGGGTTATTTCTTTGAGTTGTTTGTATTTGTTAGGTTATGGTTTGTTGGCAAGTTGGTACCCAAATCTTTAGATTGCAATGCGAATGACTATTGAAGTCTTATGACCAAACACGACACTTCATAGACTGAAGTAGAGATTGAAGGTAAATGACCATTTTAAGGATAACGTATGGAAATCAATTATCGTAGTGTGATAATTACTTATTTATTAACTATGAAGTGTGTCTCCTGCTTATCTATTAACGACTTACTATTATTGCAAAATTATTTATTATTATTATTTAATTTGATGTATTATTATTTATCAATTAGACTTATCAAATTATTTATATTATTTTACATATGCCCTCATATCATCGGGTTCTTGAATATCTACGTTTCATGCATTGAGGATCTATGGATGAAACCTGACTTCGAAGCATTATTTATGTGTGTATCATTATTATTGAGTTATCTCTATAGATTATATTTTTTATGTTATTATCCATTATTGAGTTATAGTTATTAATCTACCCATGTGAATTATTCATATACTTATATGAATTATTTATATATTACTCGTATTCATTATTATATAATGTAGATTATTCCCAATCGTAATCTGCCCTATAGCTTGCAAGTATTCCACCTGTCTTATCAAACAGCAGCCGTTTGACGATTCTTAGCTGTGACATTGTCTCCCGTGCTTGTCGCTTTAGCGGACCCCATTTTATGTGGGACCCCGATGTGTCTATAATTAACTCTTTGTACCGGCTCCTGTTGACGAATTAACTCGTCAAGAAACACACAGGGGGAAGATGGAAGGATGCTGTTTTGAGTGTAGGTCCTACTCATTCACAATCATTGATTCAAGGCGAGTGTGAAGCATGCTTCCAACTGATTTTCTCCTGAATCTTTAGGCCTTTATAAGCTTTATTCAGATCCCTTAGTATTATATTCTTATGTAAGTTAGTTTTTGATACACACACTAAAAACCCTGGGAGTGTAATGCAAGTTTAACGAAGCGTGCATAGTAGTTCCGGCTATTATATGATAGTTCTATAGTCTTTTTGATCCCGATACCTTCTTCTCATGCCAATATCCCTTAGTCCCGTTATTTTAAGTATTTTGTATAATGAATGGGGTGACACGTTATGAAGTCTTTGGGTAAGGGATGATATAATTTTGTGAACAAGATCCACAGTCCTGTCTTCATCGTCCTAACTTTTTTCTGATCTTGTGTACAAACAAAGGCTCAGTAGAAAATAGGATAAACAATTTGTAGCTTCAAAGTCCGCAATTGTCACTACCGGGCACTTCAGTGTTATGGAAGCCGAGATGTCGGCATAGGCCAAAGAGGTTGGGCGTATTGTGTTAGTTCTTACCAATGTTGAACCACACCAGCAGGACCTTTATGTTTGATAATATTTCGAAATTACACTTGGTGAACTATAAATGATCTATGACTGATAACAAATGCTTAGACACTTTTTCCTTGTTATTATATAATGTAAGTTTAACTTCATAAAAACACATTCATATTGATTTCAATCTATGGCGTTGAGAGAACATTATTGTCCGGTTTGTGAAAGAGAGCTATAGTAATTACCACGAATGACCCTAAGATAACCGTCTTTGATTTCACTTATCCGATTTTTATATTAAATATTTAAATGAGTAAGCTTGTCTGAAACTCGAATCCTAACTAATTATCGTGAATAGAATTAAATATATTTTATCTAAAAAATAAACATATAGACGTTATACCATAGTCTCTAACTCGATTGAGGGTAGTCAAAGCATATGCAGGCCTTTTAGTTAACGTAGACCCAAACCCCATTATACAGTAAAGTTTTATGACCGAAGCTCAGAGAGACCTGGCTTATAATTGTAGCCACAATGCTCGGTTGGACTCCGGGTGGTCGAAATGCGACCGGGAACAGTAGTACGTTAACTACCACCCGCTTAAAATTTTGTTATCCAAAGTGAAACTAGTAAGTACCTAGTATTCATCATGTACGTACGAGTTACAAGCAATGTTGAATTTATAACCTTCCAAATAGACAGATATATGACTTGTGTGTACAACCTGTACGGACCAATAAAATTGGTTTCTCAGATCTATCACCCTATATAGTCATAATTTGTCCGTGCTTTAAAAATGGTACCACCGTAGTATAAATACAGACCGTAGAGGCCGATCCACCCGGGAGGGTCTAATATGATTAACCCTTATAGAAATGAAAGTGCTCGATTTCGATATGACATTTTGCGGAATATACTTCAATCATAATAACTAACCATAATAGGATACGAAAAGATAAAAGTCAAGGGTGGGAAAGGGATTAGCGGTTGTTGTGGGAGGGATATACCAAAAGGCTAACAATCAGCCGCCAGAGAGCCAGTTGGGCAAGTGGGAGGTCCTGAGGGACGTTTTGGTGGTAGATCCAAGCATAAGAGACACTAAAAGAATAAAAGGAATATGTAAAGAATATAAACAGTAAGGGATAGGGTGCTAACACCAGGATTAACTAGTATAAGTGCAGTATTTGACCGCCGTGATGCAGTTTTCCTAAGTATTAATGTCAATTTTTAATAGGGAACGAGATAAAGGTAGTAGATTTAATAAACTTATCTTGAATACCCCGCAAGAACGGTGAGTCCCGAAAAAATCCAACAATATTGTTTTTGTGTTTTTTCATCCTAGCCCTGTTACTCCTAAGAACTCCGAAATAAATTGGAAAAGATTGGATAACGACGTGTCATAGAAAAAATATTAAGCTGAGGAGTGAGAAAAGAAGCAGGAAGAATAGTGCCAACTGAAGTCAAGAAGACTGAAATACGTTTGTTGGCCAGAGAAGATAATGGTAAACAAAGCAAGATACACGAATAGAGATCAGTAGAAATGAAGTATATCAAAATCAATCAGGGGGTAAATGTATGTGAAACCTTTAAACCCTCATCGAGTATACTCACCGTTCTCTAGAGAGATTCAACCAAAGGAGAATGGTCCACCAGATTGTTACAGCTCATTCTCGTTATTCTTTATCTTATCATTATAGAATATTAAGAACCCATCTTTATTAAGTACCGTTGACCGTTGTTCAACCCGAGAGTATAATCTATTGTTGAATTGTAGGATGGGCTTCCCAGAAATGGAAATAGCATTGGTCGATTTCACCCAGTAGTATGGAGAGAAGGTTAAGATTCGAAGTAAAAGTGAACCATACTAAAAGTTAAAGAACCACCGGTAGGATGATCTGGGCCTGTTATCAGGCCAAGGCCGCCTTCACGCCCTGGTGATTGGGGTAAGTTGAATCTTGTGTGGTGGGGGTTTATTAAATTTACCACTGTTGGGGAATGAGCTCGCCACCATATTAATCTCTCAAGGTAGCTTCCTTACATCTAATAACGCGTTAACCCATGAATTAACTAGTGTTTGTAGTTAGGGTTTTTGCAACTCGCAATAGACCTTTCATCTTCGGGACGAGGATTGGTGCCGTGCGTGATAATATGTATAGAGCACCGTTTACTGACGCGTTAATCGCTGGGTTAAGTCCGCATGGCAAACTTGAATACCATGGCCATGCGGCTCCCACTCAGCCGAAGTGTCTTGAGGATGGCGAAAATGTAGATTGTCGCGGTGCCAGTAATATTGGGGAGATAAAAAAAATACCTATCCATATTTATAAGTTTAAAAAACTATCCAACGAGAAGACCGGTTCGCAAAGCACCGGCAAAACTCGCTTTTTTTTTTTTTTTTTGGACGGCGGTTGGCAGCACCCTACCCAACCCAATCTGCGGCCGACCCATTTGATCACCTTAATAAATCTGGCCCCTCTTTTTTGATTTGAAGTAAGAAAAGCAAAAATGATTCCCTGTGTGAGAAGGGATCATTATTGAATTGAAATAGTATGAGGGTGCTGGATGTTTGAATTTGAGGAGGTTGTGGGGAACTGGGACCACCTGAAAGGTAAATCTTTTGAATGTGAAGTTAGAATTCAATAAATTGAAGTGGACGTATGACTCATTCTGGAAGATAGACCCTAAAGTTGTAATAACTGTAATTCTGAATTGAATCTTTTGATTGAAATTTGGAAGTTGGATTGAATTGACATAGATACCATAAAATAAATTAAAGTAAGGGTAGCCTAACAATATTACATTAATGGAATGAATTAATTTAGGGTAATTACCTTTGTTAATCTTCCTATTAGGACTGCGGGTCACATTTGGAGCCTAAGACAGATTTTGTTGTTTAACATTAAATCGCCAACATTTTGAGATTCCCATTTTAACTCCGTTAAGAGGGAACCGAAGTTACAGAGTTAGGACCGGAAAAGGCAATACATTTTATGTCACTTGTTGGCCAGAGGTCGGACAAACACACAAATTTTAATTTTGATGCGCAATGACAAAATTGGTAAGTATGGTCTGATTTCAAGTTCGTTTTGTTTTCTTTTTGTCCTTCAGGTTTCAAAATGTGACTCACGTCCCGGCTAGCCAGTCTCCATTCTCTGCAAAGCTCCATTTTCCTACCACGAGATGAAGTTTCACATTGTATTTGTTACACTTTAACCTTATGAGGCAAAAGAGTTCGTGATCTTCTCTATCTGCTCGAGGTTCTCACATGGAGTCGCCCTTTATTCCTTCCACTCTCTTATCAATGCGTTTCTATTTCCTCCCCCTTCCAGAACATCATTTTTACCTATGAATGGCTCAATAGATCAATTTAGAGTAAGTAGTAAACGCGCTGGTAGTGAACGGGCGATGGTAGTGTCTGAACATAGGAAGTCAATGTCTAGATAGCACGATGGAAATTGAAGGATGATTGTACCTTGCAACAGTTATAGATTGTTGCAAGAGATTAGTTGAAGATTGATCGAGGCGTTCAGACAGTTTAAACAATTAACATCAAGACACATTATTTAATAATTTCTTTAAATCTCGCAAACTCAATTTCGGGATTTTTAAATATTACTCTCTTTGAGTATTATCAGAGCCTAATGTTGCCAAATAATTAATAAGGGTCGATAGTGTTCGGCATTTTTAAGGTCAAGGCTTATTTGAGATAGGAAGTTATCAACAAAAAAAATAAATAAAATAAGTATTCCAGCTCTGTTGAGAAACAATGAAGTTGGTCAGCTCAAGCCGTCGAGTCAGTAATAAGTTCAGTCAGCCTAAATAGTTAGTCCATAAAAAATAAGTTCAATCCTTAAGAAATTTGTTAAAGTTTAGGTAAAAATAATTCAGTTTTAAGTAAAAAAAAGTTCAATTCAGTAGAAAATAAGTTCAGTTCAACAAACATTCGTTGATTTGTAATGTGCGTAAATATCTTAGAAACTATATTATAATATACGTCGATCAAAGAAATTTTTTAAATTATTTTTTCAGCACACAAACTTATTGCTATATTTTGTGTTTATATATATTAACTTATATGAGAGAAATTTTCCTGTTTCTATCATTGCCAACCTTCAACGTGAACATCTTTCTTTTTCTTCCTAGTTGTTATTGTGTACCTACCATTTTTTTCTTTTCTTTGCTTTTCTATCATCATTTATTACTCCTTTACTCATAATTAGAAAAAAAATCTAGTTTAAAAATGAATAGAAGAAACTTCTAGTGATCATTAAACTGCCATTCTGAAAGTAAGAGTAAATTGAAAGATCGCAACAGTGATATATGCAACAAAAAGAAGTTATGAATGAAATAAATCAGACTTAGGTACACCTATACGAAATGAGCAGGAGTTGTTTAATTTGCTCCCTTCATTGATTTTGGCATAACCTATTTATTACTTAAAATACTAGGTCTTAATCACGGCAATTGCCCATTGTGACCCGTGTTAATAATTGTTTTTCCTCTAAGAATGCAAAAAAAAAAAAAAAAATTTGTAGAGTGTTAAAAAAAATACAAATAGATGAATAATTAAAGGATTGGATAAGAATGAATGTATAACCTGATTATTTATTTATTTATTTTTTGTTTTTATTCGTAAATTTTCAAATTGTTTTAATTTTTTATTTAAAAAAACTCGTACTTAACTTCTTTATTTTTTTATTATTTTAAAGAAATGCAAAAAAAAAAAAAAATCAAAAAAACATAAGCTTCACATAATTAAATTTCGGCACAATTTTATAAATTAGTAAACTTCATTATTATATAATTTCCCGAGTATATGCTCGTGTATAATTTTAATACAAATACCGAATTACTCCCAAATTACATTCAAAAATTTGAATCTTTTCAATGTAATTAGTTTATAATTAACTTTATATATGATGCAAAAAATAGTTTTTTTAAATAGCCGCTAACTTTTACTTATTAAAGCACATATTGTTATTGCTTAATTATCTGATACTATATTGTGTTGCCTTGTTATTAAAAAACAATTGATTATGGTTAAAAAGAATAATTTGATAAACAATGTTACGAGACCAGAGTGATCTAGCCGAGCGGGAAACCACAATGACGAGCCACAGACTTGTGTGCAGTGAGGATAAAGCTTGATATCGTCGGATGCCATGAGAATTAATTTAAGAAGGAGGGAATGTTTTAATTATAATTATTTGGCATTTCCATTCTCTTAATTATTAATTTATATGAAGACTATACTTTGTCTCTTTCAGAATCCAAAATACACCTCCAAAGTCCCAAAACTGTAAAGAGTCGACTATACTATACATACCTGAAACGAGTATGATGATTGTAGTAGGGGAAAGTGAGAAAAGATGCGCCTTATGCGCCGTAGAGTTAGGAGTGTTGGTGTAACGGTAGGACCACTTGTTGTATAAGTTTTTGGGTGACAAACAATCATGTTGTTTTCACCCCAGCTAACCGACAAAACCCCGAAAATCATTCAATAACAATCCTATACAAGGTGTGGGTGTTCGGTGGGGAGACCGAGCAATGAAGGGTATATTAACATTTTTTTTTGGAGCGAGAGATTGTGAGAGATGCCCCGTTGTAACATTGTCCAGCTATATACTGAAACATCTTGTTCTCATCAGCGGTTAAACTATAACATTGTTCCGGACAATCTTAATGTGTGCCGATTATCCGGGAAGCTAGCGTTTGACCCGTGGCGGTACAGTATCCTTAGCACCGCCTAAATTAGTTATCTAACCCCTCCTCGTTTATGTATATATCGCAATCATTGTAACTATCCAGAGCTATGTTCTCTATGCCCATTTCTAACCCCATAATGTTTATACAATTGTGTTTTAGTTACGAATGGTGCTAAGTTGATGGGTGAGTATATATTACCTACCGAATTACCCTACCGTATCATAAGTGCATTATGGTTGACGACCGACCTTGTATTTAGTGACCTCAAAATCTGGACCAAAGGAGAAGAAAGAAAATTAGGAATAATTTTTTATAAGGGAACCGCTAGTCTAGGTTAAAAAAAGATTGGTGAGATGACGGGAATTTGCCCCGCTACATCTGGTGTACCATAAAACTTGGGAGTAAAGGGGGTGGAGGAGGTGATATAGAGAGGATTAGTCAAGTGGTTAGGATCTACACTTCTGGATTTAAAAAATAGTGGGCAAGTAAGTTTATTCGCACCAAAATTGAATAAAAACACACACTAATATTATGAAACGTGGCGGAGTCAAATGAAGAAAAAGAAGCAGTCAAGACATTATGGAACATCGAGTGGAAGGCAAAAAAAACAATTAGTGAACAATCGACGAGTGATAAAGGGATGACGGCGGGTGTTACCTAATCAGGTCACGGGGCACTTACTCTAAAATGGGGTGAGTATTCCTCCGCAATTCTATATTTTTTTTTTGGCTTGTCCCTTTGCTGGATTCATATTTTGTTCACCTGTAACATGACCGTCTGACCCCTTTCCACTATCACCATCTACCCGAGTTCATTGACAAACCACCACGTGCATACTTACTAGTCCTGCAAACTGTCGGTTATGTTATTTTTTGTTTTGCCTGTAAGTATTCCCATCGATCTTCGGTTAGTCAGAGCCAAGTTCCGTGTTGTTTTTGTTATACGCTCCAATGTAACCTGTGCCTCTACCAAGATGAATGACTTGGTTGGGTAGATTTGTCCGCTTATCTGATTCAAAATATTTTTCTTTTATGAGCTCAAATGAAAAAGCGGGGGAAAAAGGGGGAAGGCGGGGAAACGAGTTAGAGGTAACGAACAAATGCGACCCCTGAGACCTAGAAAGGAGTTTTCGGGGGTCGATGGATTGGTAGGTTGTGGGGGAATCTTCAGATTAATTTCGGGTTTATTTCAGGCTTCACTGTTCTATAGCGTGAGAGTTTTTTATGTATGTCGAGTGTTAGCTTTTGCGTAGTGCGTCTAAACTGTCGGGGTGTCAATTGATGCTAATTTCGGTGAGGAGGCTGGGGTGAGGCTGATTGCTTTCGGAATTTGAAATAGATTTCTTCTTTTTCCACACAGCTGCCCAATATTAGCCTAATGTAGCTTCGATGTGGTTCGATGTGTTGGAATCCCCGACTGATAAGTAGTGCTTACAATACAGAACCAAAGAAATGATTCAATCCATACCCAGATATTCACTCGAATAAATAGATTTTCGAGGATTTCATTTACCCGATGATTTTAGCTGGTGTGCAGGACCGAAGAACGAAAAGGCCCGCTTGAAAAATCTCGGGTGCTATCTCGACTGGGAACGCAAGGTTCGCACTACCGGCCCCCGATGATGTACCGGCCGGTGGTGGAAGAAAACTTTGATTGTCCTTATCCCATTCGTTTTCCGCCTATACGCCATAATTGATGAATCCCCGAAAAATTTCTCGGAAATGCATCCGAACGGCTGTAGATATGCCCCAAACCGCTTGTCTATGAGAATGTTTTACAAAGGTATATAAAAAATCATTACGTAGTTCAGATACTGCAAACTAATCATATACGAGGCTGTCCATAAGATTAGTCAATCAATCCCCAAACATGAAATCCTAATAGTTGGCCTTGTTTGCTGATGTAGAGTGCTAAGACCTTTTCCCTGTAGCATGTTTAGAATGGTCAATGGCGGGCTTATGTCCGTAGTTATATTTTAAAAAGAGTGCAAATGATTTATTTTGTTGTGGGAGCCGGAAAGTTTGAACTTATAGGGTCCCTTGCGAACTAAGTCTGATGTCGATTGGAAAGATGCGCAGAAGCGGAAGATAACATGGGCGCTGCCTGCCCACTGCGATATTTGATGGTTACACGATGCTTTGATTATGTTGCATGCAAAATGAATTTGAGAAGTGTTATTGGCCAAAAAGGGATGAGGTGTAGTTTGAATTTGTCCGAGTTGACGCATGCCCTTAAAAGTACAAGGAGACTTAAATCTATTCGTTTTTTCTACGCCGATCCACTGTCGTTTTTAGCGAATTAGTGAGGAATTTGCTGAGAATAGCCGTCTTACAGACTCCAAGATCAAATTTTTAAATCATGCACTTGTGAATATGTTGCTTGTATCTAGACATCATACAATTTAATGTAGTGCTTCTCCCTAGTGTTCTGTGAAGAGGGTCGACTATATGTACATATTTTTTGTGAAAGGTGCCAAACCAAAACCAGGGGCCCAAATCGCCTTTTCGCCTGGTCGCCTTAGGCGATGGGGTTGAGCGCCAGAACTGATAGGAGTAATGTTCAGAATGGGAGTCTTGAAATCCAACGTATTTGAGCCCCGAAGCAAGATTGCGGAATGCGAATTGGAAGGTCAGAGTACAAAGATATATGGACCGAGAGCTGGATTCTGAGCGAGATGTGAGGCTTGGAAGGAACCCACAAGAAATAAGGAAGTGACCCAGAATACAGACTGCGTGGAAAATTGGAAACCCGTAACGGCTAAGCTTGCATTTCAGCTTCTTATCGCGTGTTGTCTTCCTTTGCCAGCTGAGAATAGCGGCGTGGCGCGAGTATCCCCAGATAAGCCGAAATAAGGCCTACAGTTAGTGAGAAATTCGGGAGCCAATTGCTGAGCCTGCCAAATTTTCAGCTTCTAAGGATACTTTCTAAAAACCTCGGTGTCATACTTGGTATTGTGTCTGCGGGTGATTTTCTCTGGCCTTCACCTTCTATCCTTTTGTAACTTGCTTGTTGCAAAACATTTAACTTGATTTCTTGTTGCTGAGCAGTTAATATAGAATGGTTAGTAATGCTAGTATCATGAAGATTTTCTAGGGATGATTGGTATTAATTTTTTTTCGTTCAAGCATTAATGATTCGTTATTAGTTATCGACATATCACACCTAGCGGTTTGCGAGATGCATTACTAGGTGTGTGAAGTATTTTAAAATAACAATCTTTTTGCAAATAGCGTAACAGGACAGTTTTAGGCCACAGGACCACTTGCGGCGCCCAGTGGTGTCAGTGAACAACTATAATAGGATGCATGAAGGAATAGACGACATCGGAGATAGTCCTTGTCTCTTGCCGATAGAGCCTACCCTTTGTAGGTCCACCTGACAAAGACCACCCTGTCTAATGTTGGCTGCTAAATGACAGTTGTAGAGTTCCGTAGTCAACCCTACTGCTAATGAGATGGGACTTTCGGGTAAAAACCTAGGCGGGTTTACTAGTGGAGTGTCTTCTAGTGGGACGATGCATGAACTCTCTACCCCAATTAGTTCAGGGGGAGCCAGGTACTCCGCTGGGCAGTCCGCTCTTAAAGTGTATTTTTTCGTTGATTCGGATAAGCCGTGGAACCTGTGTTTGACATTATTGCGAATGTTAAATGTTCCTATGAGCAGTTTCCCTACCCTTCGCGCATGCCCTGTAGTGATGCTTTTGGGTCAATTATGTTTTATCCTTAGTTATGTTTGGTACAGCTGGTTTTCAGTTTGCTGACAATGTTTGGTTTTAATCTAGTGTAAATTCACCCTAACCTTCCGAAGTAAGTATATGATATATTATAATCACTTTGTACATAATCGCCAAGCAAGAGAGGGAGTACTCTTTGTAGACTTCCAATGGGTCCTATCTCTAGTACTCGTTTTTTCAAGAACCTATACTTGTTATAGTGATGCCGCGTTAACCTGAATTTCTCATTTTCCACAAACCCATCATTAAATCTCCACAATGTTTTCCTGGGTCTGTTGGTATATCCAATCAGTACTATTTAATAACAAGTACCGGTTAATAAACCTGCATGTTGATATGTCAATTATAAGTGCTTAGGACTGGTTGTCACTTCGTTTGGTGTTTAACACAAAACCTTTCCTTGTAATAATTCCTATGCAGGGTTGCTACACTTACACTATTATATTTCACAGAGCGATGTGTAATATGAAGTATCCAAGGGTGAAAAAAAGGAGAAAAATTAGAGATATCGTATAACATACATTGCAGGGTCACTAGGAGAAGAAACGGTAGTTCTCCACAATTAGACTTGGAAAAACCCAGTCTTGACGGGCACAAGTAAAACCAAAGCTTAAACTCGGGTCCTTCTTGTGCCCCTCGTCTCCTTTACTCTCATACACATGTTTGTGGGCATATCAGAAGTTGCTTGGAGTCATTTCTCGCCCTACAAATTTTGCATAAATTTTAAAATCAACTTTGATGTTTAATTTTCCATTTTTTACATTAAAGAAAAAAACTTAACGAATTGTGGTGTTGCTATCTAAGATACGATACCGGTCCATAGATTAGAATTGGCACTTTTCTAGTGTTTATACATTTAAATCTCACACAACGCCCCCCTAACCCTCCATCATAACACTTAGCGGTGTTTCAAAAGGACATGTAGAGTACCGAAGCCATACGCCGTGGTTAAATATTTTCTGCCGCCACCTTAATTATACCCATGGGTAGCTAGATGAAAATAAGAATTTGATGCGCTCAATTCACACAATCTCCATACTGCGAGGTCGCACCCCAATGCAGATTTCACAAGATTAACCAAGATTGCGAAACTTGCGACACTCAGCATCTAAAAGAACATACCTATGAGAAAGAGTGAAATATTCGCAATACCGCGAATTAATCGGGGATTGAACCTTCATGATATCATAAGTTTTATATTGAACTTCCCACGTCCCTCACTTGACCCCAGTTTCCCACTTACTAACGTACACCCACACATAATCCAACCAATTCAGATTGTATAAGGCCAAGCTCACACCAACAATGAATGCAATAAATAACTCGAATGTCACACCCAAGTGTCAACAAGTTCATTACCACCCTTTTGTCAATAAAAATGCAATAAACTCAGGGCTACTCTACACCCTACATGGAGTGTGCACATTGCCACCGCCCTCGGCTCAGTGACTTCCCTCATAGGAATCAAAGCATACTTCTGCACTGCCCAATACATAGATATAGAATCTCTCAATCCCATTGCGTAGTGACACCTGTAATTCATCACACTCCACAAAAATTGCCATGCACAGTATGCAACAATAATGACCGTAAAATTGCCAAGCTCTCCTTTCCAAAGAAATAGTAAATTATAGGTATACTTTCAAGGTCATTGCAATGACAGTTACTCGGTATTACAGCAAGAGCGGAGAACCCATACGTATGTGTATGCAATTTGGTGGTTAATGGGTGGCACAGCTGCGCACATATAAAGTTTGCCGCACCCCTCAGGAGGCATACATATAGCAAGCAGCAACCCAACACCCAGTGTATAGATAGACGAGTCAACATATTTTGCCCTAAGGCTATAACGCGCCAGGTTTCGGCCACGAAACCGGGCTGCAATTCGCACATTAGCATGACCTCATATAATCATATGAGGCAAATCATGGAGCATATGGGAGAAGTCAGCATTTCCAATGGAAACATACATTATCATTATTTTATCATGCCGGGGCCATATACTATAATAGTACAGGGCAGGGAGTGATTAAGAACGTATCAATGGTGGGTGTAATATATAAATCATGCGTCCCGTACTACGTAAAATACCCCATGGTATTCGAGGAATCGAACTGTCGCTGTACAAACTGGTCGCGGTGTGATATAATAGTTTTCTAGGGTTTGACTTTGATGGATTCATCTAACATCACATTACCATATCCATAATTTAAAAACATTAGAGAAAAGTAAACCATAAGCCATTTTCATAACATATTCAAGTATAGTCTACAATCGCCAGATAGTATGTATATCATTTAACATGGATAGTATTCTTATTTGTTATTCTTTTGCAAAATCCTTTGTAGGCTTCTGTATCTGTCAGACTGACTTGTCTATTGAAATAAAGATGGATAAGGTATTCTGTTTACAGAACGTGCTTGTCAAAAGGAGAAGGAATTTATAGGACAACGGTACGAGTGTAAAAGGAAACAAGAAGGAGAAAGAAAAGAGATCGGGAAGATTATCATTGGTTGCACTCTTATTTTTGCTTTGTATCGATGGTATAGCACTCTATTTTTTAAAACGAGATATCAAAAATAGCACCGCTGAGTTGCAAAGTGATCAAGATATATCGCATTTTCACCCTATAGAACTACATTGAATTGACTTAATTACCCTGATTAAAAAAATTAAAATTAAAATTTTATTCGCTAATCTAACATCTTCAACCCCTCACACCAACCACTCAGCCCCCATCTCTCCTCTTTTAAACCACCATCTCCCATCACCTCCACCACCACCAGTGTGTGCACCCCCCACCTTGCATCATGTCCAGCCCAAAACCACCCCATTCTGTCGACACAAACCGACCTTTCAGACCACCTCTAGATTCGCCACCACAAACCACCCCATCTCGCACCCCAAACCACTTCCCCCATTCGTGAGTGGTTAGAAAGGTGAGGGTTGAGATGTGTTGTTTAGGAAATAAAAAATTTTTTTTATTTTTCTTGAAGGGATCTATATTAGCAATTCATGTATGATTTTAGGGTTTAAAATGGTTTCATATCATTTAATCACCTCTTTTGGCAAAAAATCAGTTTGTATTTGTTGATATTAAAAAAATAGAGTTGTTACCAATGATACAAACCAAAAAACAGTGATAAGAGTGGATGTGCTACCAATGATAACTTTCCCCAAACTTTGCCACATTGTCAAAGGTATTCCAAAAGAATTATTTGTATGACCAAGTTCAAACGAGAACAAAAGGATATTAAAGACCAAGGAAGATAAAGCGGAAAGATAGAGAACAGTTTAGCCGTGACATCTACTTGCATATATGGATCCTTTTGCATTACACTAAAGAACAAACTTCCCTACCGTTGTACAGGTGTGGTATTGTATATAATACGTCGATTGAAGAGATTATAAATATCATCATAGTGCAGCCGGCCTGTGCTGATTAAATAACCACAATATTCTATAGGTTGAAAATATTGGCTGCATATTATTTAGTTGTTATTATAACCATGTTGAGTATCGGAGAAGAAAGCATGACATGCCCCAAGAGAGTAGTTGGTAACGCAACTTTGACCGACACGTTTCAGGGACACGACTGGTTATTTCAAGCACTGAACAATTCGTAATGATAGTGGGAGAACTCAACTAGTTCACAAGTCTAACAAATGCTAGAATCTTGGTTCGCCATGTAATTCGATGTTTCATTGATTGTGTATGTATTGATATTTGAACCGTTGATATCTTTTGCAATCGAGAGAAAGATGGCGCCCCAAAAATGAACACAAAAAAAAAAAAAGCAATAACCCAAAAGTGAAGAAATGAAGCCAAGTGGAAAAAGGATTAGCTAAAAAAATAACGACCCAGAAAACGATGAAAAGGGAAAGATGGGACGAGAAACATACAAAAGCCGGGCAAGGAAAGAAGAGGCCCAAAAAAATCGTATAAATAAACGTATATGAAGAAATAAAAATGCAAATGATAGTAAAAAAAAAAAATGAAGAGGTGGAAGCGTGTGACGGAGAAAGTAAAAAACCGATAAAAAGAAAGGCAATGGTTGGAAGCAAAAACATGGAACCAAAAAACAAAAAATTAAAACCAGAAAAAAAGGAGCAAAAGAAAAAAAATACTGCAAGCCAGACCATGGTAGCAAAAAAAAAAAAAAAAAAAAAAAAAAATAGGGCAGAAGACCAGTGGCGGGGCGAAGGCTCGAATAGAAAAAGGTCGCAGAACTGCTTCAAAAAGTGTGGAATTTCATGTGTGGGTTGTTGTTGGGAGTTATCATACAGTGGATACAGGGTGAACTCAAGGCATTGCTTCACCACAAACCATATTAAGAAATCACGTCGCGAGAATATGCCAGCCATGACATCAGCGATAAGAGAAAACAGCTGTATGTAACTTTACCACCACCCTTGCCCTTTTATTAGGTTTTTCCCTTTTTCTGCGACACTTCTTTTTGACATATGGGTATGCAGTTCACACAAAATCTTCGATATAGGAAAGTTGCGGTTTAGTACCATTGCTGAGAATTACCAATGAAAATCCTGTTATGGTATGGCCGTGAGAGGTGAACAACTGAGGAACGATGAGTTGACCCTGAAAAGAACTGGCAGACTAGGCCTCTTCTACCCTATACTCTCCGGGTAAGAATTGAGTTATGGTGGCGCGTGGTATTGTCGGCGGTCGGGGTGTCCTGCCCTATTAGTGACATCGCGGAGGGATGTCGCGGGCCGCCCAGAGAAAGAGCTACTTTTGTGTTCGAACTGTGGAAATGGAATTGGGAGATAGACACATAAGTTTTGCAGAAGTGGCATTTGATTTAGAAGGGAGGAATAGAAGAAATGTGGAGGCATCTTAAAAAGGACAAAGTTACTACTATGTTTACTAAGCTCTTTCTCAAGCTTGCTTGTATCGAATACAATATTTGCAAATTTTCTACTTAGTGCAATCTTGGAATTTGACAAAGAGAGGTATCGTTGGAGCAACAAAGTCGCATGATATATGTTTGAATTAAGGTCTGAACGTGTGAATAACCTGAGAATTTTTAGGCAAACAAGTTTGTTCTCTCTTGCAAAGAACAGAAGATTCCCTCTTTTTATTGATGTTAGAAAATTGTTCCGGCGGAATACATTTATTGAAAATCGGGGAACGTTTAAAAATTTCTCGCATGTCACAACTATAAGAGAATTGATGTTGGTGTCCTCGGTAGTCAATATGTATCGAAATAGCCAGGTAATGTCAAAGTTCTTATTCCGCACTATGTATCCTCCTTTCTTAGGCAGTTTGCTGAGTGATATTATTAAAATGAATCCGTAGAATAAATATCTGTTAATATTCAACATTCGCTTATATTCGATTAATTTATTACTGTCTTTCTCTTGGGCTTTGCAGAAGATTGGGGTTGATCGAACCCCACCAGCTTGCCAAAGAGTATATTGTTTAGAAAAAAGGAATTTACGCTTTGAATTAAGTGGGAAACCTCAATTTACATGCATTTTTTCCCAACGCCACTAACTATCATATATGACTTATCCACCCCATTGCACATCCTAATCTATCTTCTTATCCAGATAATTGGTTGCAGCTCTGACCCAGTTCAAAGAGAGTCTGCACAAGGTTGGATATGTACATTAGATGGGCTGACTTTCCTCGAGATGAATCAATTAAGAATACTCAATTGAAATTGCAGTATGAAAATGTTCCTAATTGGGTGTAAAGAAAGTAGTGTCCCTTGATGCCAAACTTTTGGTTGATCATATTACAGCATTCAGGTCCTAATTAATTGGAAATATTTGATTTTTCTAATATTTTGGAGACACTTCTGTTGACCGCTTATCAACATTTTGGTGGTTTTACAAAGGGATCCCACGTTTCCACTTATTTCAACCGAGATTTAAAGCTGTTTTTATCCAATAATAGTCTTTTAGTCATGAAATAGTCCCTCGGCAATTAATGTGAGAAAGCCGACAATGGCGATGTTGACCAGGAAAAAGAACCAGAAAGGATAAGAGATCTAAGAGACCAAAAGGTACAAGCGAGCTTCTGGGCCAGATGGAAGTCTGGGGGAGGAGATTGCCGAGGAGGAAGAAAAAATGCGCGGATTCTGAATCCAGGCACTCGGAGCATTTGGGCGTATTGAATGTAAGATATCGTGTCTATTGATAAGTTAATATATCAAACGGAAACTCGAAGAAACATACTGAAAAAGTAAGAGTTCATAGGGACAGTGCCTACCAGAGGAAAAAATCTCCGGCTGGAATCCTCTGTGGACTAACAAAATAGGGGATAGCAGAAAAATTAGGTTTTTTTTGTCTATCATACCTTCATGCGATATATTTCTCTTTCGATCATCTTTTTCTGGCTATAAACCTACAATTTCTATGATGAATGTTCTCGTCTACCATTTGCCAATTTCATACATCGACCATCGATTTGTGAATTTGTGGTATACTGTTTCCACTCCTATTGAATAGGAAAGACAGTAGCGTAAGTTTAGCTAATACTTTGAAAAAAGATTGTAAGGAGTAGGACATTGTTTATATTACCTTGATAATATGAACACAGATTGCCTGGCACATTACAAGGTAGTGTATTAAAATGTTATATTTAGGATAATTTGCTATAATAAAAAAAAAATTAATGTTTTAAAGATAAGATTTAATTGCATATAGTTATCGTCAGTCAAACTTTACAATTTGTTGAGGGCTCCGAATTAAGTAAAGTAGCTAAGAAGCAAAAATTAAAAGCACTCAGATTAGATTAAATGCGTCATTGAATACAAGAATATTTAAGTACATTATTTACAAATGGGAGTTATCACGAAATGGAACGCGGGCGCGCCGTGCGCGCGCCGCATAGGGTCGTTGCCCTAGTACATGGACAAAAACCCAAAAACTAATACTTATAACAACGGATTCGGTGGAGGCGGATTGAATATGTTTCTAATTAAAATTTTAAGAATAGTCATTTTTTAATACAGCCCATGTTTATAGTTGAGACAGAAAGATGAGTATTACTCGCGTCATTGATCTGTTATTATGTCGGGGTGTCTATCCTATGATTACATAGTATGATTAATATAAACGAACGAGTATAATCTTAAGCAATAGACTAAGACCTATATCGCTGAGTACTGTGGTATCGATATCGATTTATTATGAAGAATTCATACTCGCCTCGTTTTTTTTTGAGATTGTTTGCCGATGATCTTTTGGCAAGACAAGGGTTTTTAAAGATTTGATTTGAGTGTAATAAAAATAGTTGAGAAGTTGAAGCCGTCAACAAGTTGGTAATATAGTTAGGTGTTAAAAAGAGTAAAATTGATGTGATCCCAAATATTTATGGGAAATATAATTTTTGAAACGTGGCCCAATTAGATTGAGTAAAATAATGAGAAAGTTGACTCATAAGAGATGTTAGTAATCCCAAAATTGAAATGGTCGAGATGAAAGGACGGGGTAGAAAGGTTTTACCAAAAAAGTTATTTATAGATAAAATGGTTCTGGAACATTTCCTATTTGAAAACGTCTAAAAAAGAAAACGTGAACAGCTAAGAAAAACGAGGTGGGGAGTACCAAACTAGTATTAACTTTGAGGATGAAGAAAAAAACAATTTGGAAGAAATTGTCTATGGGACAATTCGAGTTAAGGTGACGAACCGATGTATAGTGTAGATTAATTCTGCCAAAACGAAGGGAGCCCCACCACGCATGAACGTTTCATCAGCTGCAGGGTTGTAACCAAAGATAATGGGTTAATGGGTGTGAAAGAGGGTGTGTCATCGCATAGTATGACTCATGTCTACAGTAATCTAATCTGAATGAAGCCAGTATCCTATTTCATCCTACTCAAATTAATTTGGTGATCAATTGAATTATAGTTGTCTACGATTAAACCAAGGCGACTGAAAATGAATGCACACGTGGTTGTGTGTTTTTTGGGCTCTCTGAGCTCAACTCTTCTTAGCTACAATCAACTGTTCTCGTGTTTCCTTCCTGCGGCAGTGCGGTCCACTAACAATTGTAAGTTTGGTCCTACGTGTACATTGTGTAATTAATTACCAATTATTGTGCAAAAATATTTCTATGCAGGCTGTTAATGAATTATGGTTCGATGTCAATTACCGAGAATTGAATGTTGGGGGTGGTCTTATGCCGCTACTTATCGAGGACCTACAACTCTTTGGTATGTCCGAGACACCTCTGAGTATCGTGCAGGCATGCTCTAGGGCTTCTGCCCACAGCCAAAACAATACATTGGACCTGCCGAAGACGTGGAACGCGTACTAAGCCACCCCGACCACCTCGATCCGTGCGGAAGTCTCGCGATTAGCACTAAAGGGGTGAAGCTGCGTGGTACACGAAAAAATAATATTTGTGGTATTGTGTCCATTTAATCCTTCGGAATATGATTAGGTCTGTTTAAATTCAACTATTTTCAATGCGGACCAATAAAAGGTTGCCACCTAGGATAAGCTACGGGTGTTCACGTGTGATTGGGTGAATTGTGGAATGTTACCACTGTGGAACCCACCTTAACTCAGTAAGCTTTCTAATAACGCTGTACTATACTAGTCTGGTTTATTTTGCAACTCGCAAAGATGCATCTCGGCCAGAGGTGATCATTATAAGCCCGTCCGCTGATCCGGTCCAACTCGTTCGAAAATGTGAGGGTTTGGGAAATAAAAAATATTCAATTTTAGTTTAAAAACTCCGCCCGGTTCGCAAAGCACCGCAAAACTCGCTTTTTTGGACGGGTTTGGGCAAGCCCTACCCAACCCACCCGACCCATTTGATCACCTATAATCTCGGCCCCTTTTTTTGATTTGAAGTACGCTGAATTGAATTGAAATTGACTGATTTGAATTGGGTGGGACGAACTGAAGTGAGTTGAAGTAGAATTCAATAAATTGAAGTGGGTTGAGCTCATTCTGGAAGATAACCTTGTAAGTTGTAATAACTGAATTGAATCGATTTTGATTGAAATTGATTGGATTGAATTGAAGTACCATAAAATTAAATTTAAAAGTAAGGGCCTACATATTTACATTAATGGATGAATAATTTAGGGTAATTACCTTTAATTCCTTTGACTCTGAATTTTTGTAACATAAATCGACATTTTGAGAAATTTTTTACTCCGTAAGAGGGAAAGGTTACAAGGTTTTGAGGACGGAGGCAATACATTTAGTAACTTTTGGAGTCCAACAATTTTGATGCATGACAAATTATTCTATTTCATTCGTTATGTGTTTCTTTTTCCTTCGTTTCAAATTACTCACTACACTTCATATTTAAAGAAGTTTCACATTATTTGTTACACTTTCTTTTTGAGCAAAATTCTCTCTCTATCTCTCTCTTCTCACATGGGTCCCCTTTATTCCTTCTCTCTATCTCTTTCTTCCCTAAAATTTTACCTATGAATCCATAAATTTAGATATGTATGTAGCGAGTATTCTGAAACATAGGAAGTCATTAGATATGCACGATGAATTGAAGGTATGATTGTACTGCACTATAATTGTCAAGATTCAGTTGAAGATTGAATCGAGCTTCAGAAAGTTTTAAACATTAACATCAAGAAACATTATTTAATAATTTCTTTAGATCTCGCAAACTCATTCGATTTTTAAATATTACTCTCTTTGAGTATCAACTCAATTTTGCCTATAATAAGGTCATGTTCTCGTCAACTTATTTAGATAAGTTTCAATAAAAATAAGTTTAGTTGAGAAAAAATAAGTTCAGCTCCAGTTCAGTAGTAATAAGTTCAGTTCAGCATAAATAAGTTCAGTCCAGTAAAAATAAGTTCAATTCTTAAGAAATTTGTTAAGGTTTTAGTAAAAATAAGTTCAGTTTAGTAAAAATAAGTTCAGTTCAATAGAAATAAGTTCAGTTCAGCAAAATTCAGTCGACAAAAAAAGGGTCTAAGATGGTTAGATTTGTAATTTGCGTTAAATATCTTAGAAATATATTATATATACTCGATGAAAGAAATTTTTAATTATTTTTCAGCACACAAACTTATTGCTATATTATTGTGTTATATACTTATATGAGAGAAATTTTCCTGTTTCTATCATGCCAACCTTCAACGTGAACATCTTTCTTTTTCTTCCCTAGTGTCCTACCATTTTTTTCTTCTTTTTTGCTTCTATCATCATTATTACTCCTTTACTCAATAATTAAGAAAAAAAATCTGTTAAAAAAATGAATAGAAAGAAACTTCTAGTTGATCATTAACATGCATTCTAAAGTAAAGTAAGATTGAAAGATCGAACATGATGATGCACAAAAAGAGAGGATGAATGAAATAATCAGAACTTAGTACACTATACATGAGAGGTTTAAACTTGTCCGCTCATTGATTGCATACCTTTATACTAATTACATAGTATTACATCACGGAGCATATTGCCCATGTGACCCGATCGGGGTTAATAATTTTTTTCTCTAAGAATGCAAGAAAAAAAAAAAAAAAAAATTTGATCGTGTTGTAGTGATATGAAAAAAATTACAAATAAGGCGAGATGAATAATAAAGAGGTTGGATAAGGAATGAATAGTATAACCTTGATATTTATTTTTATTATTTTTGTTTTATTTGTGAATTTTCAATTTTTTCAAAGTTTTTATTTTTTAAAAAAACTCTCTACACTTAACTTCTTTATTTTTATTTTAATGTAAAGCAAAAAAAAAAAAAATCAAAAAAAACTATAAAGCTGTCACATAAGTAAATTCTAGGCACAATGTTTAGTTTTAAATCTGTACAAATCGTGTATTATTCGTAGTTTATATAATTCGAGCACCGAGTATATGCATACGGGGCGTATATATATTTAAATAAAATACGGAGGTAGTTACTTCCCAAATCTACACATCAACACTTGATCTTGTATCTAAACTAATTACTTGTATAATTAACTTTATATTATGAATGAAAAAATATAATTAAATAGCCCCCAAACTTTGTTTACTTATTAAAGCACATATTGTTATTATTATTATTATTAATTAATTTGTTGTTGTTGCTCATTAACAAAATCAATTGCCATATATTGTCTTTAAAAAGATTAAGTTGATGAACATGTTTTACGGGAGCACAGCAGCATACTTGCCACAACTGTGTGCAGAAATAAAATGCCTATGATGATCGGTTGCGATCATGCCATGAGAGAGTTTAAGAAGGGGTTTAATAATTATTTGGATCTCTCATTCTACTTCTAATTATTAATTTATTTATGGCTAAAGTACTATACTTTGTCTTTTAAGATCAAAAATTACACCATCTCAAAGTCCAAACTAAAGGAGTACCGACTATACGTGTATACATACTGAAACGAGTATCATGTTTATGGAGCAACGTTGGAATTAAAAGCAGATGAGTGTCGAATCTATTAGATTGAGTGTACGATAGACGACACGAATTTAGTGAATCTCTTTTTGTGTTAGCGGGGTGAGTCGCAGGCGGTTTTTACTGTTCATAAAAAAAAATCATTCAATGTTCACTACTATCGGATTGTCTGCGCGAGGAAAATATGATTAACAAGTTATTTTTACGATGTTTGTAACATTGTCCAGCTATATACTTAACATTAGTCTCATCAGCGATAATCTTAACTTATTGTTCGACCAATCTTAATTGTGCTTGACCAAACTTTGCACCCGCCCGCTATATCCTTAGCCGCGTATTAGTATCTACCTCCTCTGTGATTGGATGTCTTTATATGATCATGTAACAATTATGAGCTTAACCCAATATACATGATGTTTATATACGATAGTATTACTAGTTATTAGTTTTTTCGTGATCATATACTCCTCTTGTTTATAACCAGAGTTCGGGTATAATTATTTCTGTGTATTTACTATCTTGGGGGAAGAAATTAGAATAAATTTAGGTATATAACTGGATTAGTGTATCTAGTGTTTAGAAAAAAAAAGATTGGAATCAGATGCATGTATTATAATATGATAAAGTGAAGGAAGAAGTATCTAAAGAGAAAGTGGTGAGGATCCAACTCTCATTAAAAAGAATCAAATAAAAGTATGACCAAAAAATTGAAATAAAACACATTTTATTGCATCCATAGTGTTGAGTTGAAACTTCAAATTGTCATAATAAAAAACAGCATCAATAACGATTTTGCGAACCTGAAGTGCAAAAATTGAAACAACATGGATGTTGTGTATAATACTGCGTAGCCACTATCCCCCTACTACTTCTAAGGATGTGAGATATTCTCCCCAAGTTGTAATTCAACTTCTCTGTGCCCTGCCAGGTTCTATTTTTTTCTTCACTTCTGCCATTGCCCTCTTCACCACCTAATTCACCATTGAATCTACCGCAGCATATACAAACCATCCTACGTCAATCGCAGCTCTTATTTTCAACTTCATTTTTTGTTATATTTACATCATCTTCACTACTCACCCATACTTGGCATCGACTTACATTTATGCTGCCGACCCATGGTCCCAAAATATTTCGGTCGTTTAGGTTGGTATTGTTCGGGAATCCCGAATTCGCTGCTTTATGTTCAGGCTTCGAGTATTTGAGTAGTTATTTGACTATGTCATGGCTTTGGCGTATGTCTAATCTGCGCAATTGATACGGTAATATTCTATACGAAGAATGGTATTTTCTTGCCTCCCTATCTTTCTGTGATTCTTGTTCGACTATAATTTAACAAATTAAGAAAGAACAAATCAAATCATTAACTCATGAATACAAGATGTGGAAATTTCATTTACCCTCATTTTAGAGAACTTTGAAAAGTTCTCATCAATGCGAGTCCCCTATCAACGACGCGGTTGAAAACTATCAATCCCATCTTTTTCCTTCCAATAATGATGATGAAAATTATCAATTGATCACCTTTAATCAAACCGCATGAGAGTTTTACGAAAGGTATATTAAAATCATAGTTTAATAATCACAATCATAGTTGTAGAATTATCAATCAACATGAATATATTTGTTTATGGTAGTATTGTTGTGCTGTTTTTTGTAAATGGGTTGTAGGATTGATAACTCTGATTTTTGGTTGAGTTGTAATTAATCCTTCGAAGTATTCATGATAATGGAGCTGTAAATACAATTAGGTGCCCTCTGCTATTGGGGTTCAACTGCTTGTAATGTTTACCTGCATCAAAAGTGGTTGTCAATTACGATGCAAATTACAGAGTTAATCTATGTTTTTTTATGATGCCTTCTTCATATAGATTTTTCTTCAAGCAAGATCCAAATTATTTAATGCTGACGTGTATGTCTTGTTATTGATTAATGTTTCTTTATGTTGGCGCAGATTAAATGCTAAGTTTAATCCACACATCAATTGTTAGAGTGAGTCCAATTTTCCCTTGTTTACCACAGGGCTATCAACTGTGATAGTTAAAAACACTAGTCTGCATTAAAAG
>SNQN01001785.1:54560-86823 GCA_008642245.1 Bassia scoparia | reverse complement strand
CGAGTATGACATCACGTATTTTCAACTTTTGTGAGTTCAAAGCATCTTTTCTAAGTCGAAACAATCGCGAGACGCGGTATGTTTCATTACTGATTACTCTTTTGGGGAGACATTTTCAGGTGTCTACAGGAACCATCTTTTGAGATGACATTAAGATGTATTCTGAAGCCCTAAGGAAGCATGGTCAATATGATCTCTCCGTTGTCAGCYTCCGATCTGTACCAGACCAGTACTAATCTTCAAGTGGTGAATACCAGATTGGTTTCAATGACAAAGTGAAAATCACACCTCTTGATCTATCAGGCTGCTCTGATGAACCAAACTATCGCCATTTGTCTGAAGTCCCCCGTACCCATACTAATGATGATGACCTTATAGGTATTTCTGTGAGATGTTATGGATTATTGGAGGATCAACCTTTTCCGTAGATTATTAGGTTACATCTTTCATTTATCTCATGCTTCTAACTAATATTGTTATGTATGTAAAGACATTGTGGCAGTAGTTGTTCATGTTAGCGAGGTCCGTACAGTGACAAAGGGATCGGTCGAGGAACAAGTTTGGGAAATTCTCGTCGCTGACTCCAGGTTTTTGCTTTCCCCCACCGCATCCTCTCCAATATCCAACATACTTTCACATTATCCTGGAAATAACACTCTATTTTACAGCTGCATTGACACTCGTCCAATGAAGGTTTCTGCATGGAACGAGCATGCTGTCAAGGAATACTCTTTCTTTAGGTCATGGCCAAACAGTTTCACGGTCATTGGAGTCACTAGCTTACGTCCTATAGCATTTCAAGGTCTCACTCTAAGGACAACAACAAATACAGTTTTCACTGACAAGCCGGCTGGTGACAAAGCTGATGCCGTTAAGGCTTGGTAAAAATATAATCACCTAATTATGTTTAGCAAGTCTTTTCCTTTGCCACTGACTTTGCATTGTCATGAACAGGGTACAGCAAAACAAACCATTCTTGAACAACTGGCGAACAAAGGCACTCTCGCTGACGAGTGCAGAGAAAATCCCTACACCAATCGAATGTATTGTGGAGAAAAAGGTCTGCATTTTATACCTTAGTTAAGAGATATCGGGTATTTAAGGGATTATTCTAATCTACGATTGGAAACTATATGAATGGAAGTCAGTTTTATTACCGACAAAATTTTATTTAGTTGGTTAAAGTTTGGACTCATGAGATAGGATTATAGGGTACTTATACTTGAAATCAAATATGCGGGAATTGAAAGAACAACATACATGTTATCTATTTAATAGTTTATCATTAAGATATAGCTTAGGTTATATTCATGTAATCTYAATTTWTGTTTATGAAATTTGAGGATGTCTAAGATATTATGAGGTTGCATGACATGATCATTAATATAAAATGCGAAGGTATGGATGATCATTAATATAAACTGCCTACAATACATTAGTTAAGAGACATAAATGCTCTTGTAAATAAACCATTCAGCTGAGTTTAAAAGTTGAATAAGAGTATAAAAATTTAAAATCTAGCGAATCTTACTCAATTATCCAGGGTATTAAAATTGTAATAATCTCAATTGAAATTACAATGCTGTTAAACAAGCAATTAGTTTCAAACTTTCAATTGAGTGTCAAGAAGTAACTCAATCAAGTTAGGGTTTCAAAATCATATAGCTCAAACTTATAATAACATATAAAAATTTTGCAAACTTTCTCGCAGGCAAGCACTTTATGGCAAGATGAAAAATTCTGGATCCAGGCCGTGGTGTCGTAGCTTACTGACAAAGATTTCTACTGCTATATAGGCTGCATTACATGTGGTTGATCAACAACCGAGGACGTTGGTGCCAAGTTTGCCTGTCATGGCTGTAYGACTACTGACTCTACTACTTCCTTCCGGTATGTTTGTCCTGCATTTCTGTTTTGCCATATTGGTTTAAAGTTTCCGAGCATTAATTCATATAGGCATGAGAGAATGACTTTTAAGGAAGCTAAACAAGTAGGCATATTTTTGAAAATAAACTAACAATGTAGTTAAGCTGTTTTCACAATGTTTGAATAACCGAAAATGGAAAGTTTGGGAGACACAAAAAAATGGTAATTTAATCTCTCTATGCAAATTAAAGTGCCCAAATGATATACTGTATACAAATTTGATTGATCCTACTTAGCTTGTATATAAATTCAACATCCAAGCACAATATTTTTGGCTCTTCAATTAGTCTTTCCATAGAGTTTCTTGATTAATTTGGTTTTGTGAAATTCATTAGCATAAGAATAGACGACATATTAATACTTGCAAAAGCTAGAATCGAATCTCTTAAATAATCTTATTATTAATTATTTACTTCGTCAACTATTATTTGTAACAAAGGGATATGTATAAATTTATTAAATTCTTATGTGAGTGTGTAAGATGTTCTTATAATGATTATTTGAGAGTGTAATTACAATAAGATCATATCTCCCCAAGCAATACTTGCTTAAAAGCTAGAATCGAATCTCTTAAATAATCTTATTATTAATTATTTACTCCGTCAACCATTATTTGTAACAAAGGGATATGTATAAATTTATTAAATTCTTATGTGAGCGTGTAAGATGTTCTTATAATGATAATTTGAGAGTGTAATTACAATAAGATCATATCTCCCTAAGTAATAGTAACCGGGGAATTCTGTCCACCCTGATGCCTGCTATGGTTTTGCCTTAGGGTTTCATTGAACACTGTGGTTGTTGATGCGACCAACTCTGTCAAAGTGGCTGCATTCACTCCTGAGGTTGAACTTATATGTAGCCTCAAATGTGCAGACCTTACGGCTCTGAAACATAATGTATGTCCCAAATTACTCTTACTTCCCTTCTGCACTTTCACTGGGTGATGCTAACATTTACACTTGCATTTGATAGGAAAACCCTGAGCCATTTGCCAAGTTCTTGGAGCAGATTCGGAGAAAAGAAATGCTTCTGCAYATTGCACCCACAAATGCCCTCACTGTCAGCAACATTCTCAAGTGGACTATTCGCCAAGTTGAGGTCCCCCCTGAGGCAGAGTAACTCCCTCACTTTTGATAGCCATTCCTCTGCTTGCTACTCTATTGTTCACCTTTATCGGTRTAGCTGATGTAGAATATATTGCCTCTTATGGGGTCAACTATGTCCGTCCCAAGTARTTTAGTATGCTTGTTTCTTAGAAACTTGTTTATGTTGTAGTTCTCTTTTGCTGTACTGTTTGAGAAACTAKATCTCGTTCACACCGTAGCAGTGAGTTTAGCATGCTACTTGTTGGTGTTGGTTTATCTATCTCATTATCGTAGCTTGTCGCTATTATCCTAGCTTTCATGTTTGGTTTACTTGTTCCTTGCCGCTATGTCTATACCTCATCTGCTTCTTTTTGCTCCCACATGATACAATAAGTGACTTTTACTTGCCATTGATTTTGTCAATTTGATACTTTGTATCATGCTGGCAAGGGTGTTTCCTGATTTGTACTAGACTGTAGGGATTAGGAAGGACAAGGTTTTCAATATGAAGCATTTTAGACACAACTTATTTGATCAAGTTTGGGGTGTCATGGTGTGAAATTATGTTCYACTGTTGATGATATAATCTTGTGTGAGAATCAATTTAGTTATYAGAATCAAACTCGAAATAAACTTCGGARTGTTACTAATGTTATCGAAATTCTTAGAATTATCTACTTATATTATTTGCACTTTGTTATATGAAAAAACAAGTTAAAGATTCATATTTATTAATAGAGGATAGAAACTTAATAATTCAACTAATTGCAACCAAGATGATGTGTATTTTGGAAAAAAACCAACATATCTAATTACATTATAATGGCAATCCAAAGTGGACCACGGCGTGCGCACGCCGAGGGACACTAGTTTGAAAAAACACAAGCACAACGCACAACTTAAAAAGTCGACTATTTTGGAGTAAACGAAGAAAGTTTAACACCTCGAAAAAGAAGAGGAAATAAAGGCAAGAATCTTTATAAGAAAATAAAATCTGAAAAAACAAGAAGGATGAAAAGACAAAAATACCCTTTGAACATCTAGAAGCCAACAAAGAAGAGACACATTGTGACATTTCACATGCTGTGCAGTCCAAATTCTGCTTACCCAGTCTCCATGTCTCACTACCCCAACATGCGTCCAACTTTGGAACTCTAATTTTTACTAAATAATTAAATAATCACTTTATCTCTCTCATTTGGGTTATAACTTAAAACAAACAAATCTCTTCTTTTCTTTTTCCGACGCAAAAAATATGTATTTTCCGGCGCTATTCTCGCCGATACTCTGAAAACCCTAAATTAAACCCTATTTTTCTCTCTCCTCTCACTTCTTCGCCCGCTACTAGCAATGTCGATACAAGCTTCTCTCCTTCTCCTTCTGTTTTCTCTCTCCTCTCTGTTTGTGCTCTCTACTTCCGACGATTTAGCTGCTCTCGTCGCTTTTAAGTCCTCCATTACTCCTCATTCTTCCAAGCTTCTCGCGAACTGGTCTTCTTCAGCTCACCATTGTAGTTGGACTGGAGTTTCTTGCGATTCTGTTGGTGGGAGAGTTGTTGGGATTAATCTCACATTTTCGTCGCAGAATGCTGGTTCGGTACTCGCCGGAACCCTAGCTTCTTCCGTCGGAAACTTGTCGGAGCTTAGGGTTTTGTCGATTTCGAACAATGCGTTTACTGGTGAGATTCCGTCTGAAATCGGAATGTTGCGGCATTTGGAGGTGCTTGAGCTGCAAGGGAATAATTTTTCGGGGAAGGTTCCGAATGAGATAAGCAATCTTTCTTCTTCCCTTCGTTTGCTTAATTTGTCGTATAATTTGCTTACTGGGAWGATTCCGGGTGATTTGATTGGTTCTGGGAGAATTAGGGTTGTTGATTTATCTGATAATCAGTTTTCTGGCAAGATTAATGTGGGTCATGATTGTATGTTTCTTGCTTATTTGAAGTTGTCCAATAATTTTCTTGTTGGTGATATTCCTGCTGAGATTGGAAAATGTAGGAATTTGAGAACATTGTTGCTTGATGGCAACATTTTGGAAGGTAGTATACCTCGTGAGATTGGCGAGCTTTCGAGACTTAGGGTGTTGGATGTTTCGAGGAATAGTCTTACGGATGCGATTCCAAGGGAGCTTGCGAATTGCCGGAGGCTGACTGTTCTTGTGCTTACTAACTTGGTTGAGTATAGTGATGATAGGTCGTTGGATATTTTTAGAGGTGAGTACAATGCGTTTGTTGGAGGCATTCCTGAGGAGGTATTCATGCTTCCTGCTTTGCAGATTTTGTGGGCGCCTAGAGCAAATATTGGCGGTAGCTTGGCTGGACATTGGACTGAGTTTTGTGCACTGAGAGTTCTTAATCTTGGACAGAATTATATAGATGGTAGTATCCCCGAGGGTATTGCAAAGTGTAGAAATTTGACTTTCCTGGATTTAAGTTCAAATGGGTTTTCTGGAAATTTTCCTTCGCACCTTCAAGTTTCCTGTATGGCATATCTGAATGTTAGTTGGAACTCATTTTCTGGTTGTCTTCCACCACCGTCGAATCACAGTTGTGGTCCTGGCATGAACTTGAAGGGAAATGGTTTGTATTTCTTCATTGAAGAAGATATTTGGGCTGTTTACTCCAGCTTCAGCATATGGGATCCCTTAAATGGCCAACAAAATGCAGTATCAGGTGATAATCTGGTAATAAAACATGATTTTGGATGGAATAACTTTACTGGTTCATTACCTATATTTTCTTTGTCGGATGGGTTGTTCATACACAATAGTAAGGTATCCTATGAGCTTTTTCTGAATGATAATGGCTTCAATGGGACTCTACCAAGCAAGCTGTTATCTGATTGTAGTAAACTTCACAGGCTTTCTGTAAATCTGACCTCCAACCAGWTATCTAGTGAGCTTTACCCAATGCTGCTKCAGGATTGTTTAAAGCTAAAAAGCTTTGATGCTGCACGGAATCAGTTGTCGGGGTCTATTTCTCCAGATATCAGTAACCTGCTTATGCTCAGTCATCTTGACTTGGGAGAAAATCATTTGTCAGGTTTGCTGCCTGAACAGTTGGGAGATGTGAAACCTCTGAAATCACTACTTCTAGGTGGTAACAACTTTACAGGAGAAATTCCTCAGCATCTAGGTCAATTGACTTCCCTTGAGTACTTGGATCTCTCCAAGAATTATCTCAAAGGATCAATACCTAGTGCATTGGCCAATGCAAGCAATCTAAAAGTTCTTTTGTTAGATCACAATGAGCTTACTGATGATATACCCTTGTCATTCTCATCCTTCTCCCATCTTGTGGAGTTGGATGTTTCATTCAACAACCTCACGGGTCATATTCCACACCTCCAAAATATAAGCGATTGTGGAAGCTTCAAGGGGAATAGATTTTTGCATTCTTGTCCTGATCCATATTCAATACCACCAGCTGGTCTGCCGATCCCCCTTGAAGTTGAAAAATCACACAGTAAGAAAAAGTTAAAAACCTTAATAATTGCAACCGCGACTTCTGTGTCTGTTGTAATTGGTGTTCTTTTGGTGATATTGCTTTGCCTTACTCTTGGTAGGAAGAAGCTGGGRAAACTCACTTGCCTGAGAAGAAAAGTAGTTGTGACTTTTGCTGATACCCCTGTTGAATTGACTTATGATAATGTGGTCAGTGCAACCGGAAATTTCAGCATTCGAAATCTGATTGGTACTGGTGGTTTCGGGTCAACTTACAAGGCTGAATTAATTCCAGGTTATCTTGTAGCTGTTAAGAGGCTGTCCATWGGAAGATTCCAAGGGATCCAACAATTTGAGGCAGAAATTAAGACGTTAGGAAGAGTTAGACACAAGAATCTCGTAACCCTTATTGGATACTATGTAGGAGATACAGAAATGTTTTTGATTTACAATTATCTATCGGGGGGAAACCTTGAGACATTTATACATGACAGATCAGCAAAAAATGTCAAATGGCCAGAAATTTACAAGATAACAGTTGATGTTGCCCATGCTCTCGCCTACCTTCACTATTCATGTGTTCCCCGAATAGTACATAGGGATATTAAGCCTAGCAATATTCTCCTTGATGAGGAGCTAAATGCCTATTTGTCTGACTTTGGGTTAGCTCGTCTTCTTGAAGTTTCTCAGACCCATGCCACAACTGATGTGGCTGGCACATTTGGTTATGTGGCACCTGAGTATGCAACTACATGTAGGGTTTCCGATAAGGCTGATGTTTACAGCTTCGGTGTTGTACTTTTAGAGTTGATGTCTGGGAAGAAGACACTAGATCCTTCATTCTCTGAGTATGGTAATGGGTTTAATATTGTTGGATGGGCCATGTTGTTGATGGATGAGAGACGGTGTTCTGAGTTCTTTTATGCTGAATTATGGGATTCAGGGCCTGAAGAGAACTTGTTGAAGATGTTGCAGCTTGCATTGTCTTGCACTGTGGAGTCACTTGCTATCAGACCATCAATGAAACAGGTTCTAGAGAAATTGAAACAATTGAGTTCCTGAAGACATAATATGATGTTCGATATAGAGGTATGTCATCTTTCCATCTGTAAATCTTCCTGTTTTTCTCTATTCACCGTACTTTGTTATTATGTGAAGGCTAAAAGGGTAGTTTTAATGCCCCTTCCTTTTCTTTTAAGTTTCAACCCTAAAAGAGATTGCTCTTGATGTGTACTAGATTAAGCCATTAGGGTCATTTTTTAAAGAATTAACAATGTGTTATGTGGATAAAGCTTGTCTATGAATACTAGATTGCGAGTCTTAAGATATTTCTGTTTACTGGAATTGAAGTTTCAGTTGGAAGAGACTTAGTTTTGGCAGTTAGTAAATTATATTGGACTCTGTCTTTGACCTTACTTTGGTTTCCTGAATTTGTGACTTATTTATTTAGCATTCCAAGGGACTTCTGCTTTTTTATTGCTGCACTAAAGATCTTGTAAGCTTATAATGATATTATGTGCTTTGGGACGTCTGTTGACTGAACCTTTTCTCTCATGTTTTTGTTTAGTTTGATGAGAAAGGATACAATGCCACACACATGAAGAAAAGAAGAGGATGTGTGGTGGTTAAATTTTTAGAGAATTTCAAGTCAAGGAAAGCCACAAGATGAGCAACTGCATCCCAGAGTGCAATAAGGTTAGAATTTGGTTCAATTAAATGTGTGCAAGCTTTAAATCTTAATGTGGTGATTTATCAAATACCTGAAACATTGCAATTTTTCAGTTGAGGAAGGTGCGCGGGATATATGATGTCAACTAATGGTGAAAGTGATTGATGGAAGAATCAGGTATAATCACTTTCTTTTCCACTGATGGCATTGAAATGACATCTTTTTTTATATTGATATCATTGTGAGTTTGTGACCTGGCCTCTTAGGCTATGATGCTTCATATAATCCTCCATCCCTCTGTCCTCGAATAATTTCACAATATTTCCTATTGGATTTGCAAAATTAAAGTATTTTGAGTTTTGGTCAAAAATATTTTCCAGAACATCAATTTTGCATTTTGCGAACTGGGACCTTTTGTTATTACTCCACACATTTTTTTATTTTGTTTTTACAATGCTTTTAAAAAGGAACCTCAATGCCAAATGCTGGCCGAAAAAGCAACTTTCCAACCAAAATAAGTCATGATATTGGGAATATCTAAGGAGAAACAGAAGACAAGAAGACGGAAGGAGGAAAACATGATAAGAAGATAATAAGAAGATATCTTAATAGGAAGACAGAAAGGGTACATCTGAGGTTAGATTCCCGGGCTACTCATAGTTTTTGACAAATTCCAGCATTAAGGTGTCATTTTTTAAAAAACAAAAAGGCGCTTTTTCATAAACAGCATAAAAAGTCTAAGTAGTCGATTTTTATAACAAAAAAGGTGCTTTTTCATAGACAACAAGAAATCCTTCATCTTTAATTATTTTTTATTTAAATTTTTTTACTCCCTCTGGTGAAACTTTAGAAGCCTTGACCCTAAAGTTTACCAATAAATAAGAAAGATAGTATAATTATGAATTATGAGGGCTGTTACATCCATATCAATGTGTATTTTCAAAACATTTCTTCCTCTGTATTTTTTACCTTCCATGTTTGCTTGTTATATAAATTATAAAAACTAAGTATTTGAATAGTATACGTTGACATAATCAAATTTACATTAAATTCCGTGTGGATAGTGTCCACTTTTCCCCTATGGTAAAAATGTAGCAATTAAATTTTCCACCTTTTCCCCCTACATTTCAAAGACTAACGTTTACTGGTGTCTCTGGGGGCTGTAACGTCAAAGTGATGGAGACAGGGAGATGGAGCAAACACTACTTTCTTCTTTTCTCTTTCCATCCCATCAATATATTTTCCCCTCTATATACCAATCATAAATTCATAATATGCTTTCTCTTGCTGTGTTTTTCTCTCTATTTCCAATCATAATCTTCAGGCAAGACCCGACTATGAAGTTTATTGACGGGTGGAGGGAGTATTGTTTGAACCTAAGTAATTATTTTGTGACTTCTCTAGGTGGAAAGAAAAAAAGTGATTTCAAGATTAATTACTCTTTGGACAGAAGTGATTTCACTTCCAATTGGAGCAAATTGTTAACAGTAACATAGTGTTGGTAAGTGTTACCTGATCTCAGCTTATCAAATCAGGCAATGCAAAAGACCGGTTACTTGAAGTCTCTGGATAAAGTCAGTTGATAGTTACCATACCAAGAAGAGGATTGACTTTTCCATCCTCAACAATGTCTTCGGTTTTCAAAACAATTCTTAGCTGCAGGCAGAATGATTTTACATATCGAGGCTGGGATAGTCTGCTAAAGCAGAACTTATTCTCCATCAAGCTGTTGTATCAGAAACTTTGTGGGAACCTATGAGAAAATTTCCTGAAGGACAATGCGTGCAATTCTTCGTCCAGAGAGTGTTTATAACCTGGCTATCTATCCTCAACAATTTACCAACAATTGGCAGTCTTTTGCAATGAAGTGTGTTCAGCTACCTGTTTCATATGTAGAGAGGAATGCAAACCAAGCTGCAATGTGTAGCAAAGTACGCCTATCTTCAAATACCATTGGCCAGCTTTTGATGTCAATGCAAATGGTGATGAAATCCAGTAAAAGAATTAAGATAAAGACATTTTTGTGTATGTAATGCTCTGTGCTGAATATCTTTCCATCATATGGCTGGAGAAGAATGAGGTCATTTTTAGGCAAAGAAGCAAGACCAGTTATGGTTACGAGAGATTGTCTTAAAGGTGTTAGCGGATGTCTCGATTAGATGAGATCTGATCTGTGTTAGACTGTTAGTCTGATTCAGTTTGATTAGTCTTTTTGCTGTTCTCCAGATGCAGCTAAGTTTTATGCAGCACTCTATACAGCTATACTCATGAACTTATGCTGACAAGCATGTCTGCACAAGTTTTGTGAGTAATTTCTGGTGCAGCAAGCTTTCAGATGCAGGCTTGATGTGGACAGCACCTAATTTTAGAATTTTCATCACTCTGAGCTTATGCAGTTGAATATCTCTTGGACTTTACTTTTCAGAGTTTCTTTGCCGCTTTTCCGGTTCTCTTGCAGAAAAAAGAGGAAGGATTGATGTATATTGAGCTACATTTCTGGTTTCTTTGTTGCTGTTAAATTGTTGTTTGAGGGGTTTTGGTGTAGGATGTTGATAATGCTTGATTGCATTGTAATGTTATAAAAGTTTCTGTAGTATGTGAATAGGTAGGAATTAGGATTTCACAACAATTGTAATGCTTGATTGCATATGAATTAGGATTTTCCAACAATTCTCAACAAGGTTGACGAAGGTAGACTACTGACTACTGTATTAGAGAGGTTGATCTTGTATTAGATTGTAATGTACTTGCTATGTAGTTTGTAAATCCTATTCAGTGATTAATGAAATTCTTTTCGTTGTTAATAACATTTATTCGTATTATACTACTATTATGTATGTTTGCTAGGCCAAGTTGAAGAAAGCTCATGAAATGCTCCATTGAATCTATATTTGCATGCAATTAACCTGTTCTTTTTGTTTTGGTTTTTTTAAATTGATATTTATCCAGATATCATGTTTTACATTGCCTCAACTTTTGGTTTTGGTGTTGCACAATTGTCAGAGAATAAACTCTTTATTGTGCTGTTTATGTTTTCTCCCATTGCCATCACTTACATTGAATAAAGGCTTAACAAAACCCTATTATAAAATCTAAGTCCAACACTACGCAACCATGAACGTTAACCTCTAGTATTCCATATGATGTGATAACTATAATCTGTCATTTTTAGAATTTGTCTTGTGTACTAAACAGTACCACAATCCAAGTGCCTCTCACAGGCCTCCTCCTTATCCGCAATCGTGGTATAACATTGGAAACCATCATCTTCAATAAGTACCCTGATTTGCACTTGTTACAACTTCCTCTGTGGTGGTGCCGATGATGTCATTAGCCTTCTTCACATRGACAGATGAGTACCGTTCAATTTGATCCTGAGTTTAACAATTAGAAGTATATTTTTAGACATCGTCGTGGCCTGGTCTGATGACATGCTAATTCACTATGGCTTATGGAAATGACAGAAAGATTTCACCACTATTCAATATCATGCACAGAGGACTATCAGGATGACATATATTCTCACCTTTTGAACGATGCCCAATTTCTCTAATTTGTGAATAGCATCATCTACGTCAAAATTGCAGTTCTCATTGAACTCCTCTAAGATCAGCTCCTCACATTTCCGGTCAAGGTCCTGTTCCATCATTGCAGTTTCATATTGGGAGTCACTAACTAAAGAATCTTTATTTACTCATAATAAATTTAAAAAGAAGTGGATGTAAAAGTAATACAGTCAATCAAGAGTTATTGATACCTGGCGAACAAATTTTCCAAATGTCATCAACACGAAAAATGCAACAATGACCTCTTTAACCTGTACCAGTAGCAAGGCTCTTAAAWTACGTTTGTATATATTAAGAACWMTCTGTGCCAAAGGAATTCTGTCTAATTTCTCAGGATATAGGGAAAAATTTGTTCATTTCAAAGAAAAATTAGTATACATCTATACCTATATCAGTACGCGGGTAAGATAGAAGCATGTTGATCATATAAGAGAATTAATTGACCGCAGAAAAGTAAAGAGTATATTATTAGCCACAACTTACTTCTTGCTGAATCACATCGTCACACAAGTGAAGTAGAGTGCCCCTTCCACTGTCCAGTTGTTTATCATACATGGACCGTGTGATTAAGTTCTGATACGAACTCAAATTTTTCTGAAACCTGAAATGACAAATTCAAAAAAATTGTTTACACAGTAAAGAATTATAAGTTCCATTATCCCTAAAACAGGTTGAAAACCCAATCACTTAGGTGTATTAAAAAGAAGCACTTAACGTGAAATATATCTTAGAACAATAACCAACAACCGCTGAACAGATAGGTGCCAAAACTTTTATATTAGCTTTAGTCTTGCTGAGTTGAGTTATAACTGTCACCTGCAATAATATCACAGTTTGTTTGGATGAGTCTGTCAAGAAAACAAGTGCATTATATCGAATTAAAATTGTGACTTCGTATCATTAAGGTGTAGTATTTACCAGTCCAATGGCAGCTGTAACGAGAAACTTCACCCAGTCAAGTGGAGTTAATCCTGGATTCTTCTTTTCAGGCTACAAAGAAATGTAAATATTATGGCATGCAAATTAATGTACTCCTTTATGACTCACAGCAAAAATATATATATAAACAGAATGACAGGAAGAAATATACAAGAACTATTTCCATATCAGCCATGGGGATGTTTTTGAAGTGCTTCACATGAATTGCTCGACGATCTTCCTCATCAGAATTCACTCTGCAGGATTTCTACATGTAAGAAGTTAAAACATAGTATATATTGTTGGACATCAGCGAGTACATTATCCGCTGTAGAAGAGATCTGCATTACTGTTTATGCTTTGAATTTATCTAGCAGGATCAAGATGATTGTTTGCAGAAGCACAAAGGATTTTTTTACATGTTATAATGGATTGGTAAATGTGAAATGCAGCACACTAATCTAGAGAAAATACCTGTATATTATAATAATCTTCTCAAAGGTTGGCTCTTGGATTGTTGTTTTGCTAATCAGATTGCCAATACTGAGTAAAGAAAAACAAGAAAAATTTGATGACAATTGTGAAATCCATCAGTTATCAAATAAGCTTTGATGACCAGAATGAAAAACTGATGACCAAATGTGAAATCCATCAGTTACAGGCAAAGTTAGCTACTATATTTCAGGCTTAATATCTTTAAAAATAACAGCCATTTGAACAGAATATCTCAACATCCTATCATTATTATCAATACATATACTTAACCATCATAGCCATCCTATCAATAGTGACCATATCAGTCATTAAATGTTTACAAAAGGTATCTGAAAGCGCGCAACATGTGCTTGATAGTTCAGCCTAGCCTGCAGTAGCATGCATGACAGAAATACAAACTACCAAGTTAAAAACTCTAAAGGTTTAGAGTTTGGCTTTCCTCCACTAAGTAAATTTTTTTTTTTTTTTTTTTTTTTTTTTTTGCATACATAAGAATAAAAAAATTCGGTAGCTGCAATAAAATCAAAAAGAAATTTTGACACAGAAAAAAATCTTTTTAAAACCTGAGTTTCATATTCTGAATGCGAACCCTTTCAATGAATAAGTCATGTTCATCGCCATCATCATCATCTTCATCCTCACTGTCTATTCCTTGTTCTTGTTTTCAACATTTCGCAACTTTCTCTTTCTCGAGAAGAACCTCTTCAGACTACACCATAAACATCCAGAAACATAAAAGGTGTTATGAAAGTAGGTATAKWTCAGTTGTAATACAACCAAGGTTCAAATAGGTGAAGAACGAACCATACATGGCAGAGAAAGGAAATATTCAAAGTAAGAAATATAAAATGAACTATGGTAAACTTATCAACATACATTTTCTATATAATTAGATACCGAGTTGAAATAATTTTTAGAAAGCTTAACAATGACTTCCTGATAGCACTTGATCAATGAATTAAACTAAAGAATACAATCAAGATTTGCAACATTATACTGTAGCTTTATTTGTTACTTGACTTACCCTGTCAATCTTAAGAAGCCTTGCCATATCCGTGAAATTAGAGTATCTATTTTCCATTGAATAAAGTAAGCAGTCATTTGATCTAAACCGAAACCACGCCGAAAAATTATGTACTGCACGCATCAAATGAAACAACCATATGTTAGACAGCTCCATCCCATTATCAGGGTKAAAAATTATGTACTGCACGCATCAAATGTACCTGATCAGCAAAGTAAGGAAGGTGATCTTGAGGGTGCTCCAAGAAATACCTTCTTAAAAGTGTTGAATCAATCTGCAATATTTATAAAATTAAAAATTATACAACATTCCAACAGTTATCCTAAACAATTAGGACAAAGAAACAGGACTAATCAACTTGCAACCAAAATTATCCTATCACAAAGTTCACTTAGACAGTTATCCTATCATTGTATCACAGACTTTCTCAAATTTGCATGCAATCCTACTAATATTTCATATGGTATCTAAATGCTACATGGAAGGTTTACATTAATCTACTCCATATGTTATCTAACAATCAATCAACCCATCAAAGTCTTAATTCCATAAGTAGGGTCGGCTACGTGAASRAAAAGTGACCATTCCATGCAGTCATCCACGTAGACTATCAATTTGTAATAGRTAGTTGCATATGCTATAWAAAAAAAGACACATGCATGCACCTGAAAGAATGACTAGAGCAAGGACATTGACGAACCTTAGATTCATCGACTTTTATAGGAAGATTCAGACAATACTTTCCAGACAATGCAAGTTCAATCTCCTTGTTTGAGACTATCTTGAAATTGCTCTTATTCATCATCTTGAAAGACAAAAGTGGAAAAATGGATGCTGTCAGAAGAGGAATATAATCTTAGTGTTTTTCTCATTGTAAGTAAATTTAACCTAGAAACAACAAGATTTTTCACAAATAAACAAATCCACTTCTTTCATGTATAGCTTCCATAATACATTTACAGTTCAAGTCTTCAACTAAATTTATTAGCTAGGCTTTGATGAAACAAACACCTATAATGACATGAATAGCCTGACTTGAATCATACTACAGCCAACTGAATCACAAGATCTTAAATCTCAGCKRGACAATAATAGACTGTCGAATTATAGCAATGAACAAACATAGGCAAAACGAATTGTTTCACAGCTTTCTACTGTGAAGCTTTGATGAACCCTTTACAATGTTTTGCCTATGTTTGTTCATTGCTTCACAGTAAAATCACCTTGTCAATTGATCAATGCAGTATCATAATAAAATCACCTTGTCAATTGTTTGTTAAACACCCTCATTGATCAATGCGGGATCATGATAAAATGAAATCATAATAAAATCACCTTGTCAATAGGCAAAACCCAAGTTTAACAGTTCGTACAGGGTGTTTAACATAGCAGCTTTTTTTAACCAATTTTAACAATTGACAAGGTGATTTTATTATGATTTCTTTCATTTTAGAGTAGAACAGGATCATAATAAAATCTCCTTGTCAATTGTTAAACACCCTCATGCAGGATTTTGTAACCYTCATTACTCATTAGTTGCTAAGAGGATCATTGATCAATGCAACTATGCYACTATACAGGCGCCAGATAGAAGAATATAGTGTTTTAAAGTCAGGGCAAATAATTTCAGAGGCAAACTAATCATATTCTACTTCAACTGTAATTTTTTTCTGGAAAAAACTTTGAGTTAGAAGCCMTTAGGTAATACCTGAAATAAAAGATCTAGGAACCTCAGCTCAAGTTCATCGATTTCATCCTCTGAAAGATTGCGATCTTCCAATTTACGAGCTCCAACGACAGGCTCGAAAAGATTGAATAATTGCTATCAACAATACAACAACAACACTCCAAATCATGTAACTCTAGTAATGTCATTCATTATAGTACTATAATTTCCTCCAAATTTTAAAATACAACTCCATTATCACTATATTAATGCATGGAATTACCATCATTTCATCAAATTGTACATGATACCAAGCTCGAATCGTGTACTCAACTCTCTTGCAAAACGTCGAAAATTCATCCCTCTCTGACTTACTATCTGCCAGAGAAAATTACAGAATTGCACATAAATTTAAACCCATTATAGAATCACCGTACCACAGTTCTACCCATTCAACATAATGGATAACTTAAACATTAAAAATAATTGAACAAGAAKGAAAATTGCATATAAAAATGCATGTATCASACATAATCTCAATTCTTATAAAATGCATAACTATATTCATTTTACCGTGATTATTTCCACTAATGAAGAATAGGCTTATAATTGAAAATAAAATGAACTACAAAATTTAGAACAAAAATGCCTTAATTACCAATGAGTTGGAGCAACCCTTGTATCAATTTAGGCTTAACAATGGGAATTACAGACTCACGATCTAATTGAATAACTTCTTTCTTTTTCTTGCCCATTTTTTRAAACCCCAATTGAACAATATTGCACCAAAAAATGTGAAGTTTTCAGAACCCAAAAACACAGAAAATTTCTCAAAATGTGGAAAGATAGAGGTTGGAGAAAAAAGTGCAAAAGCCAACAAAAAAAGAAGTGAAAATTTGACAAGTGGTGATGGAAAAAAAAGTGGGAAAATGGAGAGTAAAGAGTGAATGTAGGAGGAATAACGGATACAGATACAATCCATTTTTGCTCAAATTGTGATGTACTCTTCGACAAATGAGGAAGACGGCACAAACTGTATTTTTTTGTTCTAGCTCGAGTGGTTAAAGCTTGCATGGATTAGCCAATTAAATAAGTTAAATATATCATGTAATACATTGAGTTTCAATCAAATACATACTACATCAAAATAGAAGCACTGTTGGACTACTTATACTAGTAATGCATCCGACAGTGAAATCGATTATACTAGTGAGTAGTAACATATCATGTAATACATTAAGTTTCAATCTCTAGCAAATGCAGCGATAGTTTCTACATATTTCCATCTTGATTTTGCAGCATGCCCCTAACAACATTGAAGCCAAAGCTGGGAAACTGGCTGGAATTGCGGCAACATAAGGTAGGAGAAATTTGCTATAGCTACAACGAGGTGTTTTGGTCTGCTTGCGTTCTCAAAACAGGAAAGGCATCGCTCCTGCTGAGTAACAATGCGGTTGGTCGCATCCATGTTGCTTATCATCCCTCTTACTCTTTCTCTCTTACTCTTTCTCCCTTACTCTTTCTGGGTGGTGGTCCATCGAAGTCGTCGTATTCATCATCCTGTTTCTTGTTCGTCATCGTTTTATCTTCTTTAACCTTGTACTGACATCACGATCCTCTGTATTATTGAGTTCAGCTTGTTTCAGAAGTTTCTGAGCCTCATCGTGCTTTCCTCTCAGTCTTAATTGCATAACTTTCGCAGCGAGTTGATCGCTCTCGTAGCAGCAGCAGGTTGCTTCTCCTCAGAAGGTTTCTTTATTATCGCCAAGTGATGAGATGTTTTGTGCGTGCACGGGGAGCAGCGCACTGTGAGACGCCGAAGATGATGCAAGTGATCCCATCCCTTGTCCCTCAAATAAGGGTTTAATTCATTGGTATCTCCTTTGCGCCATTCCACTGCAGATCGAAGCGAGAGAGATATCAAGATGGATGAAGAGAACTAGACAGCCATGTTGGAACATTTATAACATAAATGATCCATGAGCTAATGATTAGTAGGTGATTTTGTAGGACAATCATAGCAAAGGGGTCCTTAGGACCATTTGGGGTTAAATTCCCACATAGTGAATCAAAAAAGGGGGGTGGGGGGGGAAAGCGGAAATGGGAGAGGGAGAGGCAAAATTGGCGCACGCTCATTTGGCCCTTGGTCACCATTTCCGTAGACGTTTTGATTTTTTGCCGTTGATATTTATGTCCGTTGGAAGCCTTCTTAATGCATGATAATGATGTTTTACTCATATTAAAGCTTGGAGAATCAATGGGTATGAGTAAATGTGATTTAATCACATTTAACTCAAATTGWTTTAGCTTTGGTGCATTGATTTTGGGGGTTACASCATCCAAAATATYGKTGTTGGAGTACCTATGGAGTGCCTATAAATAGGTTTACTTGTTTCATTAGCTAAGGGAAGAATAGATAAGAGAGAACACTTGAGTTTTCGATCTTGTAACTTGCAATGCTCTCAAGTTCAWTCTCTAAGACACTTGGTTAGAGTAGTCACACAAACTTCTCACAAACTCCTTTTCTGAATTCACTTTGAATATCATCAAAGTGAGTTGTTCTCAACATTGTATCTCATTAGTTATTTCATGTTAACTCGGTGCTCCTAGAGGGGCGAAATTAAACTAATAGGAAAGCGTAGATTCCGTGCCTTGGAGTGAATATTCGAACTTCCCTCTTGTTCAATTAAACTTATAGCTGAGAGGATGGTTGGTTCGAGAGGATTATTGCTAGGATATGAGTTTGGGGTAAATTGTGTTCTTATATTTAGGCCTGAGCACGGATCGGATATCCGGTATCCAAAAATTTGGATATCTGATATCCGTATCCGATCCGAAATCTTTCGGATATTCGATATCCGAAAATTCGGATCGGATACTACGGATATCTGATATCCGATTTTGACTAATATATTTTAAAGGAAATATATTATAAAATATTAAATTTTCATGAAAAAGAAATAACATTTTCGGATAAAGTACCGGATATCCGAAATCTGATATTTGATTCCCCGGATATCCGAAACCCGATACCTGATATCCGATTTTTTTCGGATATTTTTCGGATATCCGAAAATTTGAAAATCAATACCGAATTTTCGGATATCCAAAAAAATCGGATCGGATGCAAATCGAATATTCAGATTTTCGGATTTTCAGATAGTTTTGCTTAGCCTTACTCATATTATTAGCTATCTAATTCATACAAACCTGAAAATAAGAAAATTTGCTAGAAACTAATGCCTTTTTTTTTTACAAACTTTAAAAATAACTACTCACTATTTTTATTTTAAAAAACGAGCGGTTTCCCTAAATAATGTGCAGTAATCTTGCAATTCCACGAATGATGTTCCACTTTTATTAATTCCCGAAATACTGTCCACGTCATCGGTTTAAAGACGTATTATTTTTTTGCCGGTTTTTAGTAAAACCGCCACTTAAGTTGGCGGTTTTGACATCTTAACCGCTACTCACATTGGCGATTTTGACGTTCCATTGAAAACATCCAACTTGCCTACTCCAAAAATCGTAGGAAACACTTGAAGCATTTTCACAATCCTAATAACCGTAAAACCGCTAGTGGTAATAGCGATTTTAGGCCCAAAACCGCCACTGGTAGTGGTGGTTTTGCTGTTTGATTGGAAAAATAAAATTTGCCAAATAACTCGATTGAATCACTTTMTAAACAAACGAAACACACACTCCACTCTCATTTCGAAACAAAAACTCCAGTCGACGCACTCCCTCCAGTCATATATAATCGCCACTGTTCATCGCCGCTCCTCCTCCTTCGCCGTATGTACATCGCCGACGTTCCTCGTCCCGGCGCTGCATTTTTCGTACCTTTAGAGACCAAACCCTAGAAACAAAAAATATGTATTTTAGTTAGTGAATCCCCAATTTCGCACTTGATTTTGATGTTTTGGTACTAATTTCGATTAATATGCTTCATGTTGTGTAATTATTTGATTGCATGCCGATTAATATGCTTCATGTGTGCTTAATTGGAACTAATTTCGACTAATTTCCATAATATTTCGACTTGACATATGTTTGTATTTTATTTGTGAATTTCATTTATTTGATTAAACTTATTTGACTAATTTGTTAATAATCATTATTGACATTATAAATTTACAGTGTATGGCTGTCATTTACTAATGTGTGAATTATCTATTTATTTGAATTATTACATTATTTCGACTAATTTCGATTAATTTCGACTATACAATTTGTGGTAAGCTAAGTATACATATTGTGATAGCAATTCTTAATTATTCATAATTCTTAATTGGAATGCTTTTCCTTCTTTGTATGTATATTTATGTTCTACGCGTATCATTTTAAGTTGGAATATATTTATTGCAGTTGTGTTTTATTTTGCTGGAAAAAACGTACATGAATTTTAAGGTCAAAGTTGAAACTTAATCCTAGTATAGTGCTTGTTTAGGTTCTAGCATCCTATTTTTCTTCAATATAGACTAAATTAGAATGACGTATGTTGTGCTGAACTGATATACTCAAATTGCTCTTTATTGTATTGGGGTGGGGAACTTTTGCAAAGCAACGGTGATGTGTCGTATAGCGGAGGCAATCAGAAATTTGCTTTTGTCAACTCTCAAATGTCATTCACCGAAATTGTGACAACACTCTACGAGGTTGTGGGTAGTGACCCTGGCTTGGTGGACTTGAAAGTTTAGTTAAACAAATTCATTCGACAAACTTCATTTAAATATTAACATTTCGTCGTCGTTCGTTTTGTAGGGTCGAGCAGTGGCGGAGCTACATTTGAGGCTGTCAAATGCCTCAAAAACTGCCTCAGAGTTACTAGATGACAAGGCTTACCCATTTCTTGTTCAGACCATACAGAGCCTCACTTCGTTCTATGCTGATACCTTGTCTAGTGTTGGGCAGTCACACCTTATTACCCATCGTGGGCCTCCTGCATCTTCCCAGCCGAGCTCATCCTTGTCTGCGACACCGATAGCTAGACCTACCACACCTCAGTTAGGACCTTCGTCTCGTGCCTTTCGCCCACCACGCAATGGTGCTTCCATACAAAGGAAGACATCTCTTAGACACCGTACTCCCCCACCTCCACCACCACCTCCACCTCCTCCTCCACCGCCTCGACCTCCTCCTCTTCCTCCATCTCCTCAACACCTCCTCCTCCGCCACCTCCACCTCCTCCTCTGCCACCGCCTCCACCTCCTCCTCCACCGCCTCCTCCCCCACCTCCACCTCTAACACAACTTATCACTACCACTACTACAACCTCCACCACTGCTCAGGTACAATCTCCACCACTAGTACAACGCACATATCAAAGTAGAAAGAAATTGCCTATTCGGAGTAAASTAGCTAACATTCATGAGGAAGCCGAGGGTACTACGGCTTCGTCTTCTGCGAAATGAAAGCGAAGTACTTAGGTAGTTAAATACCATTAGGCGTAAATAAGTGAAATAAAATTAGGCGTATATATAACTCTGTTAGTTAGGAGTTAGTAATACTTTTGATGTAAGGTTACAAAACRGATGTACATATTTCTTTATGGTAATCATTAGCATTTAATGGTTTCTTTCGTGTTTGTAAAGGACTTTGTAAATTTTTGGTGGACGCGTTCTTGTTTTGTCATTAGTTTGTGTGAAAACGCATGATTGGGTGAAAATGGTTGAGGTTAAGTGGATACTTCAGCTGGTGAAATTTGTAGTTTATTTGCAGGTTAAATTGATGCGCGGAGTACAAGAACTGTCATCTAAGGATGGGAAAAATTACAAATTGCAATAGGTTTTTAGTATGTGTAAAACCGCCAACCARAGTGGCGGTTTTAGGTGTATGAAACCGCATCTGAGTTTGGCGGTTTTAAACACAAAACCGCTACTGGTAGTGGCGGTTTTAGACTTAAACCGCCACTGTGGTTTGCGATTTTAGGCCTAAAACCGCCACTGGAAGTGGCGATTTTATCTTTTAACAATTTCGCCATTTGCAGTGGCGGTTTCAAAACGAACCGTGAAAAAAAAATTGGTTCACACGAACCGATGACGTGGACCATAGTTTGGGAATTAAAAAAAGTGTAACATCATTTGTGGAATTGAAAAACATTAGGGCATTTTCTTGGGAAACCGCTCTTTAAAAACAACTACCCATTTTTTTAATCAAAAGTTTAAAAAACCTATCCACTTTGGTTTTTTGGCTAGTTTTCTGCTTCTCCGGCATGTGGTCCCCGTTTCTTTTACCCTCTCCCTCCTTAAACCCAGATATTTCATCATTCTCACTCACTTAACTCCAAATTTTTCTCTGTTTTTTCCCCAATCAAGTGAAGTAGAGTGCCCCTTCCACTGTACCAGTGTTTATCATACAAAATTGGACCGTCGTGATTAATTCTGATACGACACTCAAATTTCTGAAACCTACAAATGGACAAATTCAAAAAAATTGTTTAACACAGTAAAGAATTATAAGTTCCATTCATCCCTAAACACAGGTTGAAAACCCCCAATCACTAGTGTATTAAAAAGAAGGCACAACGTGAAATATATTCTTAGAACCAATCAACCAACAACCGCTTGAACACGATAGGCCAAAACTTTATTATTGCTTTAGTCTTGCTGAGTTGAGTATTAACTGCACCTGGCAATAATATCACAGTTCGTTTGATGGAGTCTGTCCAAGAAAACAAGTGCATATATCGAATTAAAAATTGTGACTCTATCATTAAGGTGTAGATTTACCAGTCCAATGCAGCTGTAAACAGAAACTTCCACCCAAGCTCCAAGTGGAGTTAACTGGATTCTTCTCTTTCAGGCTACAAAGGAAAGTAAATATTATGGCATGCAAATTAATTGTACTCTTTTATGACTCAGCAGCAAAATATATATATAACAGACATGACAGAAAAATAACCAGAACTATTTCCATATCAGCCGCATGGGATGTTTTGAAGTTGCTTCACCATGAAATGCTCGACGATCTTCCCCTCATCAGAATTGCACTCTGCCAGGATTCACATGTAACGAAGTTAAAACATAGTATATATGGTTGGACATCAGCGAGACATTATCCCGCTGTAGAAGAGATTCTGCATTACTGTTTATGCTTTGAATTTATCTAGCAGGATCAAGATGCATTGTTTGCAGAAGCACAAAGGATCTTTTTACATGTTATAATGGATTGGTAAATGTGAAATGCAGCACCACTAATCTAGAGAAAAACCTGTATATTATAATAAATCTCTCAAAGGTTGGCTCTTGGATTGTTTTGCTAATCAGCAATTGCCCCAATACTGAGTAAAGAAAAACAAGAAAAATTGATGACAATTGTGAAGCATCCATCAGTTATCAAATAAGCTTTGATGACAAGAAATGAGAAAAAACTGATGACCAAAATGTGAAATCCATCAAGTTTACAGGCAAAGTAGCTACTATATTTCAGGCTTAATATCTCTCTCATAACCAATAACAGCCATCTTGAACAGAATATCCAACCAATCCTATCATTATAGCAATACATATACTTAACCATCACTAGCCACTCCTATCAATCATTGACCCATATCAGTCAGAGTAACATGTTTACAAAAGGTATCTGAAAAGCGCGCAACATGTCGCTGAACGTTCAGCCTACTGCAGTAGCATGCATGACCAGAAATACAAACTACCAGTTCAAAAACTTCTATAAGGTTAGAGATTTGGCTTTTCCTTTCCACTCAAGTACAATTTTTCTTTTTTTTTTTTTTGCAATACATAAGAATAAAAAACTTCCGGTAGCATGCAATAAAAATCAAAAGAAAATTTTGAACCACGAAAAAAAATCTTCTTCTAAAACCTGAGTTCCATTATTTCTGAATGCGAACCCTTTAATAATAAGTCATGTTCATCCCATCATCATCTTCTTTCATCCTCACTGTTCTTTCCCTTGTCTGATTTTCAACATTCGCAACTTTCTCTTGTTCTCAGAGAAAGAACCGTCTTCAGACTACCACCAATAAACATCCAGAAAACATAAAAGTGTTATGAATATGTTAGGTATCAATTCAGTTGTAAACTACAACCAAGGTTCAAAATAGAGTGTAAGAACGGAACCATACATGGCAGAGAAGGAAAGTATTCAAATAAGAAATATAAAATAACTATGGTAAACTTACTCAACATACCATTTTCCTATATAATTAGATACCGAGTGAAATAATTTTTAGAAAGCTTAACAATACTTCCTGACCATGATAGCCCTTGATCAAGATTAAACTAAAGAATACAATCAAGATTTGCAACTACCCATATACTGTCAGCTATTATTGTTACTTGACTTACCCTGTCAATCTTAAGAAACCTTGCCATATCCCGTTGAAATTAGAGTATCTATTTCCCATTGAATTCAACAGTAGCAGTCATTTTATTAAACCGAACCACGCCGAAAAATTATGTACTGCACGCCACATCAAATGAAACAAGCCATCATGTTAGACAAGCTCCCATCCCATTATCAGGGTCATATTTGTACTGCACGCACTTCAAATGTACACTCGTATCAGCAAAAGTAAGGAAGTGATTTGAGGTGCTCCAAGATAATACCTTTCTTAAAAGGTTTGAATCAATCTGCCCGAATATGTTTTATAAATTATAAATTATACCAACATTCCAACAGTTATCCTTAACAACAATAGGACAAAGAAACAGACTAATCAAACTTGCAACCAAGAATTATCCATCACAAAGTGTCACGCTAGACAGTTATCCTTATCATTGTTTATCACAGATTCTCAAAATTTTGCATGCAACCTACTAATATTTCAATATTGTAAAATCTAAAATGCTACAGGAAGGTTTACATTAAATTCTACTCATATGTTATCTAACAATCAAAGTCAACCCATCAAAGTCTTAATTTCCCGAAATAGGGTCGGCTACGGATAGTAAAATGACCAGTCCATGCAGTCATTCCACCGTTCAGACTATCAATTTTAAATAGTTTAGGTTCGCATATGTATTATAAAAAAAAAACCACCATGCATGCACCTGGAAGAATACTAGAGCCAAGGAGGGGGGGGGGGGGTACATTGACGAACCTAGATCATCGACTTTTATAGGAAGATTTCAGACAATTACTTTCCAGACAATGCAAGTTCAACTCCTGTTTAGGACTATCTTGAATTGCTCTGTATTCATCACTTGAAAGACAAAAGTGAAAAAGGAGCTTGTCAGAGAGGAATATAATCTTAGTGTTTTCTCTATTGAAGTAAACTTAACCTAGAAAAACAACAAAGATTTTTTCACAAAATAACACAAATCCACTTCTTTCAGTATAGCCTCTCCGATAATACATACAGTTACCAGTCTTCAAACTAATTCATTAACTAGGCTTTGATGAAAACAAACAACCTATAATGACCATGAATAGCTGACTTGACATCACTCTTACTACAGCCAAGCTGAAATCACAAGATCTTAAATCTCAGCACCGACAATAATAGACTGCATCGAAATCTATAAGCAATGAACAAAACATAGGCAAAACAAATTCTGTTTCACAGCTTCTACCTGTGAAGCTTTTGATGAACACCTTACAATGTTTTGCCTATGTCTTGTTCATACTTCACAGTAATAAATCACCTTGTCAATTGTTTGTTAAACACCCTCATTGAACACCAATGCAGGACTCATATAAAATACAACTCCATATAAAATCCCACCTTTCAATAGCAAAACCCCAAGTTAATAACAGTCGATGACAGGGTGTTTAACATAGCAAGCTCGTTTTTAAGACCAATTTTAACAATTGACAAGGTGATTTTATTATGATTTTCTTCATCTTCTAGAGTAGAACACGGAATCATAATAAAATCTCACCTTGTTCAACTTGTATAAACCATCCCTCATGCAGGATTTTGCAACCGTCATTACTCCACTTTAGTTGCTAAGCAGGATCATTGATCAATGCAAACTATGCCGACCCTATACAGGCGCCAGATAGAAGAATATAGTGTTTTTAAAATCAGGCAAATAATTTCAGAGGCAAAACTAATTTCACTATCTTCTACTTCAACTGTATTTTTTTCTGGAAAAAACTTTATGAGTCTTAGAAGCCTTTCAGGTAATTACTCTGAAATAATAAGATCTAGGAACCCTCAGCTCAAGTTCATCGATTTTCCAATTCCTCTGAAAGATTGCCGATCTTCCAATTTACGAGCATCCAACGACAGGCTCGAAAAGAATTGAAAATTTGCTTATCAACGACAATAAACAACAAACACTCCAAAATCATGTAACTCTAGTAATGTCATTGCATTATAGTACTATTTAATTTCCTCCAAAATTAAAATACACTCCAATTATCACCTATATTAATGCATTTGGAATTACCATCATCTTCATCAAATTGACCATGATACCAAGCTCAATCCTCGTACTCAACTCTCTTGCAAAACGTCGAAAATTCATCCCTCTCCTGACTTACTATTGCCAGAGAAATTTACAGAAATTGCACAATAAATTTAAACCCATTATAGAACTCACCGACCACAGTCTCCTACCCATTTCAACATAATGGATAACTTAAACATTAAACAATAATTGAACAAGAAAGAAAAATTGCATATAAAATGCATGTAGTCACACATCAATCTCAATTCTTATACAAATGCATAACTATATTCATCTTTACCGTGATTATGTCCACCTAATGAAGAATTAGCTTATAATTTGAAATAAAACTGAACTACAAAATTTTAGAAACAAAAAAATGCCTATATTACCATGAGTGCGAGCAACCCTGTATGCACTTTAGGCTCTAACAATGGGACATTACAAGACTCCACGAATCTAATTGGACATTAAACTTTATTCTTTTCTGCCCATTTTTTAAACCCCATATTGTAACAATATTGCACCAAAAAATGTGAAGTTTTCAAACCCAAAAACACAGAAAATTTCTCAAAATGTGCGAAAATAGAGGGTTGGAAAAAAAGTCAAAAAACCAACAAAAAAGAGTTGAAATTGACAATGGTGATGGAAAAAGCTGGGAAAAGGAGAGCTACACAGAGGAATGTAGGAGGAAATTAACGCGAACAGATACAAATCCATTTCTGCTCAAAACTCTTCGACAAACTGAGGAAAGACGGGCACACAACTGTTTTTTTTCTTGTTTGTAGCTCGAAGTGGTTTAAAGCTTTGCACGATTAGCCAACTTAAAAATTAAATATATCATTAAATACATTGAGTTTGACATCCAAATACATACACATCAAAATAGAAGCACTGCTTGGACAACTTATACGTCAGTAATGCATCCGACAGTGGAAAATCGATTATACTTATGAGTAGTAAACAATCATGTAATACCATTAAGTTTCAATCTCTAGGCAAATGCCAGCGATTAGTTTCTAATATTTCCATCTTGATTTTGCAGCATTGCCCCTAACACAACATTGAAGCCAAGCTCGGGAACTGCTGGCACATGCAGGCAACATAAGGTAGGAGAAATTTGCTATAGCTACAACGAGGTGTTGCGTCTGCTTAGCGTTCTCAAAACAGGAAAACGCTCGCTCCTGTCTGAGTAACAATGACCCGCGTCGGATCAGCACTCCATGCTTGTTATCATCCCTCTACTTCTCTCTACTTACTCTCTTCTCCCTTACTCTTTCCTGCGGTGGTGGTCCAGCCGAAAGTCGTCGTATTCATCCATCCTGTTCTCTGTTCGTCATCGTTTTATCTTCCTTAACCGTCCACGTTTACTGACATCACATCCTCTGTATTATAGTTCAGCTCTGTTTCAGAAGTTTCTGAAGCCTGCATCGTGCTTTCCTCTCAGTCCTTAATTGCCAAACTTTCGCAGCGAGTGATTCTCGCTTCTCGGACAGCAGCAGGCTTGCTTGCCCAGGGCAAGGTTTCTTTATTATTCGCCAAGTGATGAGATGTTTTGTGGCGTGCACGGGGAGCAGCAGCACTGTGAACGCCCCGCCAAGATGCCATGACCAAGTGATCCCATCCATTGCCCTCAAATCAAGGGTATTAATTCATTGGTATCTCCTTTTGCGCCATTCCACTCCAGATCGAAGCCGAGAGAAATTCAAGCATGGTATGAAGAACATAAGCACACCATGTGGACACCAATTTTATACATAAATGATCCCATGAGCTAATGATATTTAGTAGGTGATTTTGATAGGACAATCATAGCAAAGGGGGTTCCCTTAGACCATGGGGTTAGAATTCCCATAATAATCAAAATTTAAAGCGGAAATGTGAGAAAACGAGGCAGAGGCCAAAATGCCACCCAAAATTTGGCCCTTGCGTCCATTTAACTCGCGGTACGTTTGATCTTTGCCCGTTGATATTTCAGTCCGTTGGAAAGCCTTCTTAATGCATGATAATATGATCTGTTACTCATTTATTAAAGCTCTGGAGAATCAATGGGTATGAGTAAATTGTGATTTAAATCACATTTAACTCAAAATTATTTATTTTGGTGCCATTGATTTGGGGTTCACCATCCAAAATATGGCTGTTGGTATCACCTATGGAGTTGCCGTATAAATAGGTTACTGTTTCATTAGCTAAGGAAGATAGATAAGAGAGAACACTGAGTTTTCGATCTTGTAACTGCCAATGCTCTCAAGTTCATTCTCTAAGACACTTGGTTAGAGAGTCACACCAAACTTCCTCACAAACTCCTTTCTTGAATTCACTCTTGACATATCATCAAAGTGAGTTGTTCCTCAACAACATTGTATCTCCATTAGTATTCATGTTTAACTCCGTTGCTCCTAGAGCGGGCGAAATTAAACTAATAGGAAAGCGCTTAGATTCCGTGCCTTGGAGTGAATATTCGAACTTCCCTCTTCAATTAAACTTATAGCTGGAGAGGATGGTGGTTCCGAAGAGGATTATTTGCCTAGATATGAGGTTGGTTAATTGTGTCTTATATTTAGCCTGAGCACGATCGGATATTCGACTACCAAATCCGCATATCCGATATACGAAATCTTATCGGATATCCATATCCCGATAAAATCGGATCGGATACTACGGACTATCCGATATCCGATTATTGACTAATATATTTTAAAGGATAATATATTATAAAAATTAAATTTTCATGAAAAAGACAATAACATTCGGATAACAGTACCGGATTATCCGGAAATCTGATACTTGATTCCCCGGATATCCGAAACCCCGATACCCTGATATCGATTTTTTTCGGATATTTTTCGATATCCGAAAATTTGAAAACAATACCGATTTTCGATACTCCAAAAAAATCGGAGCGGATTGCAAATCGAATATCAGCATTTCGGCATTTTCAGATAGTTTCCGCTTAGCCTTAACTCATGATATAGCCTATCTCAATTTCATACAAACCTGAAAATAAGAAAATTGCTAGACAACTAATGCCTTTTTTTTTTTACAAACTTTAAACATAACTACTCACTATTTTTATTTCTTAAAAAACGAGCGGTTTCCCTAAATATGTGCATAATCTTGCAATTCCACGAATGACATGCTTCACTCTTTTATTAATTCCCGAAATACCTGTCCACGTCATCTGGTTTAAAGACGTATTATTTTTTTGCCGCGTTTTAGTTAAAACCGCCACTTTAAGTTGCGGCGGTTTTTGACATCTTAACCGCTACTCACATTGGCATTTTTGACGTTCCATTGAAAACATCCAACTTGTCCTACTCCAAAAATCGAGGAAACACTTGAAGCATTCCCAACCTAATAACCGTAAACCGCTAGTGGTAATAGGATTTTAGGCCCAAAATTCCGCCACTGTTAGTGGTGGTTGCCTTTGATTGGAAAATAAAATTTGTCCAAAGTAACTCCCAGATTGAACCACTTTAAACAAACCGAAACACCAGACACCCACTCTCATTTCGAAAACAAAACTCCAGTCGACCGCACTCCCTCCATCACATATATAATCGCCACTGTTCATCGCCGCTCCTCTCCTTCGCCGGTTCTAATTACGTAGCCGACGTTCCTCGTCCCGGCGACTGCATTGTCCGTACCTTTAGAGACAAACCCCTAGAAAACCAAAAAATATGTATAGATTATGGCAATCCCCAATTTCGCACCTTGATTTTGATGTTTGGTACTAATTTCATTAATATGCTTCATGTTGTGTAATTATCTTGCATGCATGCCGCATTGAATAGCTTCATGGTGCCTAATTGGAACTAATTTCGCAGCCTATTTCCATTAATAATTTCGACCTTTACAGTCATGTTGTCATTTCTGTAATTTCGTGAATTATTCATCTATTTGAATAAACATGTATTTCGACTTAATTTCGATTAATAATTCATTATTTGAATTTATAAAACTTTACAGATGTAATGCTGTCATTTTACTAAATTTGTGAATTATTTCATTAATTTGAAAACATTTTACATTTCGACTAATCTCGATTAATTTCACTAATTAAATTTGTGGTAAGCTAAGTATACATTATTTGTGGATACCACCATTTCTTTAATTCATCAAATTCTTTAATTGAAATGCTTTTCCTCTTGTATGTTATTTATGTTCTACTGCTTCATTTTTTAGTTGGAACTAATTTATCTGCAGTTGTTTTTATTCTGCTGGAAACAACGTACAGAAATTTTAGGTCAAAGTTCTCGAAACCGTTAATCCTAGTATAGTGCTTTGTTTTAAGGCTTCTAGACATCCTATCTTTTCTTCAATGCATAGACTAATTAGAATGAGTTATTGTGTGCTAGAACCAGGATATACCTCAAATTGCTCTTATTGTTATGGCTGTCGCGGAACTTTGCAAAGCAACGCGTGATGTGTCGCTTATAGCGAGGCAATCAGAAATTTTGCTTTTTCCAACTCTCAAATGTCATTTCATCGAAAATTGTGACAACACTCTACGAGGCTTGTGGGTAGTGGACCCTGGCTTGGTGGACTTGAAGTTAGTATAAACAAATTCATTCGACTAAACCTTCATTTACAATATTAACATTTCTCGTCGTCTTTGTAGGTCGAGCAGTGGCGGAGCTACATTTGAGGCTGTCAATGCCCTCAAAAAACTGCCTCAGAAGTTACTTAGATGACAAGGCTTACCCATTCTTGTTCAGACCATACAAGAGCGTCACTCTCGTTCTCTTGCTGAGACCTTGTCTGTGCTTGGGCAGTCACACCTTATTACCCATCGCGGTGCCTCCTGCATCCTTCCCAGCCGAAGCTTTCGATCCTTGACTCGACACCGATACGCTTTAGGACCTACCACACCACCTCAGTTAGGACCTTTCGTCCGCTCCTCATTCGCCCACCACGGCAATGCGTTGCTTCCAGACAAAGAAAGACATCTCTTAGACACCGTCTCCCCCACCTCACCAACCACTATCCACACTCCTCCTTCCACCAGCCTCGACCCTCCGTCCTCTTCCTCCAATCTCCTCAACAACTATCCCCTTCGCCACCTCCACCTCCTCCTCTTGCCACCGCCTCCACCTCCTCCTCCACACGCTCCACTCCCTCCACCCACCCTCCACCTTACACACAAACTTATCACCTCACCACTACTACAACCATCCACCACAACTGCATCTCAGGTATCACAATCATCCACCCAACTAGGTAACAACCGCACATATCAAAGTAGAAAGAAATAAACTGCCCTATTCGGCGCCAACGTACACAGCTAGCTAACACTTCATGAGGAAGCCGAAGACGGACTTACGGCTTCGTCTTCTGCGAAATGAAAAGCGAACTACTTATGGTAGAATTACAATACCCATTCAGGCGTAAATAAGTCTCTCAAATAAACTTAAGGCGGCACCTATATCATCACTACTGCTCCTAGCTAGGAGTCAGTACATTACTTATTGACTGCGCTAAGTGTTACAAACAACTGAATGTAGCATAATTTCTTATGGTTAATCATTCAGGCATTTAATGCTTTCGTGTTGTCAAAAAGGCCCCTTATGTAAAATTTATGCGTGGACGCGTTCTTGTTTTCGTCACCTTAGTTTGACATTCTGAGACACATGAAACAACGCAATATGACCTCTGCGTGAAAAATGCGTCTGAGGCTTCAATGATACTATCCAGCTGGTGAAATTTAGCTAGTTTCATCTTGCAGGGTTAAACTTAGATGCGCCGGAGTAACAAGAACTTCACTCTTAAGGCATGCGGGAACAATTAGCAAATTGCAATAGGCTTTTTAACGTAGTATGTGTAACAACCGCCAACCACAAGTCGCCGGTTTTCCCGGTTGTATGGAAAGCCGCATTCTTGAAGTATTTGGCGAGTTCTTTTAAAACACAAAACCGCTACTGTAGTGGCGGTTTTTAACTTAAAACCGCCACTTTGGTTTGCGATTTTAGGCCTAAAAACCGCCACTGCGAACAGTGGCGATTTTATCTTTAAACATTTCGCCATTTGCAGTGGCCGGTTTCACAACACGAAACCGTGAAAAAAAAATTGGTTCACACGAACGACATGACTTGACCAGTAGCTGGGAATT